>JAQSVV010000661.1:600000-868976 GCA_036375495.1 Agrotis segetum
TGTATTTAGTATTCATACGTCATATGTCACATATAAGTACATGACATTTTAACCTTTAGTATAAATGAAAGGAAGGATTAGTTTCTACAAAGCAATTGAAATGTTTCCAAACAAAAGTAATAAAAACTATTTAAATAGACAACCGAATTCCATTTGAAAAAGAAAACTGACAATTGACATTTTGTCAAATATATGCAAAAAATCGATATATTTTCCGTGTTATTTTTCAATCAACTGCATATAAAATCATCTCAATGCCTGCCAACTTGACCATTGCCGAAAGAGCACAAATAATTGCCCAATTTAATGAGGGAAGCAGTATCAGTGCGATATCCCGGAATTTGAATATATCGAGGCGTTCTGTCCGCTTTTGGATTCGTCGTGAAGAAGAGGAGGAAAGTTTGTTGGATCACAGAAGAAGTGGTCGCCGGCCTGCACTCTCCAATAACGATAGAGAATTCATGAGACGGGAATATGAAATCAATGGTTTTAAGCCCACAAAACATTTTGCGGAGATGTTCGATGTGAGTGCCCAAAAAATAAGGAATTATCTACATTACATGGGGTTGCACCACAGGCATTACGCCAAGAAAATATATTTGACGGATGCTCACAGACTTGCTCGTCTGAACTTCGCCAGAGAGCACTTAGAGTTTGATTGGTCTAATACAGTGTTTTGTGATGAAAAAACGTTTAAATCCAGTCAGCATGGACGTCTTCACCTTTGGCGATATAATTCAACATGGTATAAAGATGATCATGTAATTCCAAATAGAGAATCAGGTCGAATTTCCGTAAATATTTGGGGCTGGATGAGTGCGGATGGTGTAGGAGAATTGTGTTCTCTACCTCCTCGAGCGACGGCTGTAAATTATATCGACGTGCTTCAGAATGCAATGCTACCGACAGTCCGTAATGTTTACCCGGAGAACGAAGTGCCACAATTTAATTTTGTTCAAGATAATTGTTCAATTCATAATGCGAGGATCGTAAGAGCCTGGTTTCGTTCACACACTGACGTAAGGGTAATTCAGTGGCCCTCAAGATCGCCGGACCTCAACCCGATAGAAAATCTTTGGGGCCTTATGGTCCAACGATGGTCGCATCAAAATGAAAGAACCAAACAAGCTCTTATTAGTCACTGTAATTATATTTGGGAGGAAATGCGGGGAACCGATATTTGCTCACGGCTTGTTGGTTCAATGAGGTCTCGTCTTTTAGAGGTTATAGAGGCCAACGGCGGTTACACCCGTTTCTAATTTTTAAAAATTTTCAATATCTTTTAAATATTACTATACAGGGTGGAATTTTGTAATGCCACCTGGAGGGAAAGTACTCTTAATACTGCAGATAGAAAATTTTGCTCAAAGAAAACATTCCTTTATTTTTGATCAGAAAGCAAACTGCATTCAAAGATTTTCGAAAATTCTCTTCTCCCACCCGGGAATCGAATCGGCTAAAATCTGAAAAAATTATACCCTGTACTTTTATTGCACCAATCGTTAGGGTCAATTATAACGATGAAATCTCTCTAATAAACATGATAAATCAAATGAAAGGAAAACCAAGAAATCTTAAATTAAAGCTCTCGTAACATGTAATATGGTTTTTGGTCCGTATCGGTGGAATTTTGTAATGCCACCTGGAGGGAAAGTACCCTTAATACTGCAGATAGAAAATTTTACTCAAAGGAAACATTCCTTTATTTTTTAATAGAAAGCAAACTGCATTCAAAGATTTTCGAAAATTCTCTTCTCCCACACCCGGAAATTGAACCAAGAAACCATATTACATGTTACGAGAGCTTTAATTTAAGATTTCCTGGTTTTCCTTTCATTTAATTTATCATATTTGTTAGAGAGATATCATCGTTATAATTGACCCTAACGATCGGTGCAATAAAAGTACGGGTATAATTTTTTCAGATTTTAGCCGGTTCGATTCCTGGGTGGGAGAAGAGAATTTTCGAAAATCTTTGAATGCAGTTTGCTTTCTATTCAAAAATAAAGGAATGTTTCCTTTGAGTAAAATTTTCTATCAGCAGTATTAAGGGTACTTTCCCTCCAGGTGGCATTACAAAATTCCACCCTGTATATGCTATGTTTTTGTTTGCTATAAGTATTTTAAAATTGATTGTAGAAATTTAATAAAAGGATAAATCTATTTTTAGCTTGTTTTTTATTGATATTGTAATTACAAGTTTACAGAAATTGTAGGTTTGTGGATTCGCCTTGTGCCTTTACAATTTTATGTAACTTGTTGATTACAATTCTGAATTTGTAGATACAATTTTGTCATCAAAATCTACAGCCCCCCGCCGTTGATTTTACGAGATCTGCAAGCGAAACTAATCTTTATCACCTATGAATCTGCAAGCGATATTCAACCTTAGGGTGGTACACCACTTTCTTGGCCGACTGTACTACGTTAATTTGAATGGTAAAATAAGTACCTACACCAGGGTCGGATTTTCATTTTTCCATATATTTAACGCAGTAAATACTTCAAGTAAGGTCCACATAAATGCCATCACGTCAACCTACCACAATTTGACGAATTCGTTTATTAGATTTTCAACCTTAGAACAATAGAGTTTAATATTCGATTGTTGAAATTTGACAGATCGGGGTAGGTTGACCTGCTGGCGTCTGCATATAATATACAGAAATCTTGTGATAAGGACCCTGGTACACCGAATGTATCATGGCACTTTGATGGACCAAACGCCAAACTTCTAACTAAAAGTCTAGGTTGACACAATTTCTATTACCATTGAGCTAAAATGAAATTACCAAAACGCCATTATACTCGTCAAAGCCAGGAGTTCAAAATATCCAGATTAAAACTCGCTACGCTTTACAATCTTATTACTGGAGGTAATGGGTATTTTTCTATTATTTCTAGCGAGATAAACTTTTATACTGCTCGGGCAATTGAATCGTCTGCCGGGTACAATAGCAATTTTATTGCAATCAGTAGATAATTATATTGCTATCAGTATTAACGGTCGATGCTTTTGTTATTTTTGTTTATTGATCTGCGCTTACTTCACAAAAAAATGGAAGAAACCAGCATGGCCTGAAATAATTTTTTTAAGAAATGTGACATCTGCCAACCCAAACAACTTCTTTATAATTGGACATTACAGTAACCATAAAAGACGTAGTATTTAAGTTACATCTTAAGAATTCGATGTGGGAGTGCAACAACTGCCTCCAAAATATTAAAAATAAAATGTAAGCAATTTGGAACCTAAAAACAGGGACCGAACAACTATCCGAGGTTAAAGACACGTAATTTTAAAAATAAACCGATGGCTACTACTATTACACCAGAGGCATATAGTTTTCGCATTGCCGTCCCAGCAACTTTTTTTTCAAGCCCAGGAGAAGGAAGAAAAGTGCTTTATTTTACAAAGACAATTATGTACTATAGATAGTAGTATGTGTATTACAGATAGTAAAAAAACAGCAGAGAAACTATTTTTACTATAAATTAATTGATTTAGAACTAAAAACTATGTCACTGTCAGAATAATCAATACGAAACTAGTTAACATGACAATCATGTTTACAAAACAAAGCTAGCACAAACTGGACAAACTTCATACCTGATTTGAATTTAGAGGGACTTAATTTAATCCTGTAAGGTCCCTGTGAGCCTGTAGTGATTATTTAAGACCGATGTAAGTAGACGATGGTTTGTAAGTTACGGGTTACGATGGGATAATATATACTCATTTAATAGTGGACTGTGTTTATAGAATTCAGTTTGCATGACTATGTTAAAGAGTAATCATCATAGCTAAGACCGCCACGCCGAACGATTAACCATCACTTCTATCCATCGGTTGGCTAGAACTCTCACGATGTCATCGGTCCACCTAGGGGGAGGCCTGTCAACCGGTTGGTGATTGCTACTATAAAAATCGTAAATTAAAATAATGTTGTCTGGCCATTTCCACATCAATAAGTTTTTATTTTTGAAAATTGCGTACTTTACAAACAAAACGCCTCGCTTCGCCTTTCTGTTTGACAATAGCTTTACAGCATGATGAGGACTCGTTTATTTAGTTTAATTTTAACTTAAAACGTTGCCCCTATACTTCTAACTTCTAATGTGTCATGGTTACAATTAGAAATATATATGAGCATACAACATAAATTAAAAAAAAAAACTTGGTACCTATTATCCTAGCACAAGTGTAAAGCACTTGAGTGAAAAAAATCTACCAAAGAAACCCGTTTAAATACCAATGTTTATTTAAAAGGTTGAAACAGTGAAGCCAAGGTATTTAAATATAAAAACATTATCTGGCTCGTGCAAGGGGGTAAGCTGTATAATTGGCCCCCTCGTGGTTCTCGTTAGCAGATTCATTTGTTCTTCGTTTAAGTCACGTGTAAAGGTAGGACCACAATACCCGAGAGGACAGGTAAGGTTGAATAAAGACGTCGAAGTTTTGGGTTTACTATAGACAACAACGTTTCTGTCAGCGTGAGGCCTAGCGCACTCCGCAGTGTAAGTATGAAACTGCAAGTACACGCGGGCGCAACGTGGACGGGTTTCACAGTCGGCTGCCGTCATTATTCTCTAGAGCATAGATTTTACATTTATTTGTTTTTGGGAAGTGACACTTTTATGCCGATCGCTATAACAAGATTTACCTATTAAAAAGTCAGACGTATCGACGAGAACAACATATTTTTGTCGCGGGGCAACCCCGGCTAGGAAAGGTTGGAATAGAAATGGGATGACAGTTTCTGGAAGACCCAGCCATCTAGGCGATGTAGGATACGTAGCTGTAGTTCATGTCCCGAACCCTTTGGTAATTCAGTGTTCATGTTTTAAGACTATATTATCTAATATCTTTAAACGAGCAATTCTTGTATATTTATATGACGGAGGGTCGAGCGGTTGAGACACCACGTGTCGCTGTTTCTCCATCATCAGTTCGTCCTTCATTATGGGCGTGTTGTTGCAGGTAGATGAAAAATAATATTAACAAAATATCTCACTTAATTTAACTTTTAATATTTCAACAAAACTTCACCAAAATAACTTATGATTACAGTAATACGAGTAATTACTGATTAAATAACGGATGGAGAATAAACAAACTTTACTCTAGAGACAATGGGTTTGTGCATGTCGCCCGGCTGACGGTCGCCTCAAAAAGTGCTCGTCACCGCCGCCATGACACTTACAACTCCATTCGGTGTTACCCGCTCTAAATTAAAAGTACCAATAAAGAAATAATTCTTACACCACAGAGTAAAAATAATCGATTACAACTTATAAAAAATGTTCATTACAAAAAAATCAACTATATCATCGCGCGCCGTCATAATATATATAATCAGGATCTCGGAAACGGCTCCAAGGATTTTCATGAAAGTTACAGATTAGAGGTTTTTCTGCTCAAAGAATCGATTTATCAAGTCCCAGGTTCGAAAAAAGCTCGGTTCCCAAGATATAAACATTTTAAAAACCGAGCAAAGCTCGGTCAGCCAGATATTTACAATAAACAAGGCAAATATATTTTAAGCCCCAATTAGATTTTAGAACTCTGGAAATAACTAGTAGCTAATATTATTATGAAACTCATGTAGCAAAAAGTTTAATAAAAAGGTAAATCCAATTACATCTTGGTTTGTTTTTGTGAATTAAGCTTGATAAGAACATTACAAAAATACAAAGGGTTCGTAGTAAATACTTTATAGCAAAATATGAACAAACGAGTTTGGAGCGATGATTAAAACCACTTGCCTTAGTCAGTCAGCAAGGTTGTGTCCAAGCCCTAACCCAGTATGCGTTTAATATGCATTACTTTGCATCGTCTAAGCGTTCCAACGTTTATAGCAGAATATATTAAAGTATTCTGTAAGTAAAACAACTAACATAGTTAAGATTGCAATTAAGCTGGTCGTGGGTAGTCGAATTTTTTGTTTAAATTTAAATTTTTGGCAGAAACTTGTGTGTGTTTCGTTGTGCTGGGCGATGAAGATAATACTTAATCTGTTTGTTTAGAAGGTCGATTTTCGAGAGTTGATGCTTTTATTTACAAAGTAGGGAGGCAAAAGTCTCATAATATTTAAGTTTTTACAAAAGAAAGTGGTTAGTGGTTTTGCTTCAGGCCAAACATGCATTAAAAATACCATTTTTTGTGAGTTCCTAATTTTTGTCAAAGTAATAATCATAATTAAACAGATCCAAACCATATTTATTTTTATTAAATAAAGGAAACTATATTTTTATTAGAATTTTATTATATCAAATGAATACGAAATGACCTACTTTTACTTAGAGTTGGTAGTGCCTATATTTATTACAAGAAAAACGATAATCTTTCTAGAATCATCCCACGTGTGTTGTAGTTGCCTGATGGCCTCGGGTTCCACGAAAGCGAAGAAACTCGGAACTATGTAAAAAATATGAAAAATCCTATTATTTACTTTACTTTATTTACATTACCAGTACCCTTAGCATGAATTTTCAGTATTTGAGACATAAAGTAAACTGGAACTTTGACAATTTCAAATTGACAATTTTCAAGGGAAAAATTAGTTCCTTCTTCGCACACCAGAGGCGCTGTTCCATTTTTTCATACAAGAAACCTCAAGAAACGCTGTAAATACTGTAAAGTAAAAGAGTGAAAATTCGTGCTAAGGGTACTGGTTTGAAATTGAGGGGGTTCTCAGTTTGGCCTGTATTTTTTTTCGTTTACGTATAATAATTTGTGTATAATATTAATGCTTCATCCAAAATATTTTAATGAAGAATCAACAATAAATTATTTATTTTAATCAAAGGTAATCGACAAAAAAACATGACTTATGTACTTCCAATAAAACCAGAAACACCAGTTCCTTACAAAACATTATTTTCCGAAAACATTTTCTCCTTATTCTAAAGCTGCCTATTTATCTTGAACGCGAACCATTGAGCAAATGAATTAAAAATAAAGACAAAAGGCAATGAAAAAATGAAGGCACTTGTTACGAGTGTACAGAAAAGAATATTTTCTTAAAGTCGTAACAAAGAAACTCCAGTTAATTACCGTTCTTTGTATTTGTACAATTGTTTCGACGGTATCATAGTAAATACCTAGTTGAGATTGATACAGGAATATGATGTTGCTGTTGCCAAGAGAACTGTGAAGAGTCAGTTTTTCTGCATGTTTGCAAGTTTTGGTCAGATCAGACATTTTTTACAATAATCAGCTCTAGCATGAAATTATCACCAGCACTAAGGGCTCCCACACAAAACCGCGAATTCGCATCGCAACGCAAATGTTTGCGATCTCGCACGAATGCATCGCAATTTCTGCGATGTGACGTCATACTTGGTGACAACATTTCTGTCCACTCTGAGACAGTCCTGTGAAACAAAAACCCAATATTATTTTTCTGTGCAGGTTGAATAGAATTATTAAAAATATTTTATGTTTAGAATTGCAAATTATTAAAAAAAACTCCCTAGTTCCCATATTTGTCTAGTCCCATCAATTGTAGTGTTCATAATCATATACAGGGTGAATTTTTCAACTGGGCGTGGATGGCTATCTCCGAAACTATGAGGAATATCGAAAAACGTTGAAAGGAGTCTCGAGGCCGATTTTGACGAAAACTAAAACTGCATTATTAGATTTTCGAAAAATCGATAATCCTGGCCAGGAATCGAACCCGCTGATTTTGGAAAAATAATCACACCCTGTATTATTACACCATTTGATAGTGTTGCTAACAAGGATCAAATTCTGGGAAGTAACCATATACGACAAACTTAAGGGAATAGTTATTTTTTATAAAATTGCGTTTTTCTGTGTCACTTTACTCCTACTGAGCCATGTTCATTCAAAATTATAAAATTTCATTGTTTTCAATGTTAAACTGGATTTGACGTCTCAATAATCCCACTGCATTCAGCAATAACAAATTATTGAGTTGAATAAAAAATTGCAATGTTTCAAAGAAGAAACGGTTAACTTATGTTTCGAATTAAGTCATTGCTTTGAAGATTGATCAGTTTTTTTTTAATTGTACCTTTTCCTTAAGTTTGCCGTTTATGATTACTTCACAGAATTTTATCCATACCAGCAACACTATCAAATGGTGTAATAATACAGGGTGCGATTTTTTTTCCAAAATCAGCTGGTTCGATTCCTGGCTAAGATGATTGATTTTTCTAAAATCCAATGATGCAGTTTTAGTTTTCGTCAAAATCGGCCTCGAGACTCCTTTCAACGTTTTTTGATATTCCTCATAGTTTCGGAAATAGCCATCCACGCCCAGTTGAAAAATTCACCCTGTATATAACTAACGAATTCGTATCAATTAATCTAACCGTTTGACACGAAACCTCTTAGCGATTTGCTCTTTCTGGGTTCTATGATTTACTTCCAATACGGAAACCTATTACAAGGACCCGTGTTACTGCTTCAATATGGAAATTGTATAATTTGTCAAGTTTATCGCTATTTAAGCGAAGTCTACTTGGTATTGAAAATGTTTCGAATAGACCTTATTGATTTTATTGGGCATAATTTTGAGAATGAGAATAAATGGATAATACAAGTCTTTTGATCACGAGTTACCGTAAAAGATGGAAATATGAAACTTGTCATATTTCCATCACACTAATGGATATCTTGTGATGTTGCTCGCATAGATCCGTTTTTGTTACTTATTACTTACTAGCTGTTGCCAGCGGCTTCACCCGCTACAACTCGAAAATTATCCCACGGGAACATAAAATCGGGATAAAAACTATCCTATGTGTTAATCCAGGTTATGAACTATCTGTGTACCAAATTTTAGCCAAATCCATTCAGTAGTTTTTACGTGAAAGAGTAACAAACATCCATACATCCATACTTACAAACTTTCGCCTTTATAATAGTAAGTAGGACTAGGATTATAGATTTTCAAAGACGCCGATTTTATGAAGGTTTTTATTGAATATCGCAACTAAAAAGGGAAAAATAAAAAACTTTTTGAAAAAAAGGGAACCGACTTCAAAACCAAACACAAAAAAAAAACTAAAAAATAACTTTTCTTTCGGAAGTCGGTGGCCATAGTGTCAATGAAATAAAAAAAAAAAAACAAAGCCACACCGTCGCAAGTATTTTAAAGTTACAATTTAAAATACTTGAGGCCCTCAATAGAGGCAATCAATTTATGAGCGTCTGTTATTTTCATAGCGACGAAAAGCTTTCAAGATTCCCTTTGTTCTTCCCCTCTAAACATTAAACAAAATATTATTATCGGGATCCATAGTTTAAATAGCGCTACAAGCAGAACTTTTGAAACAAACTTACCTACTAAGTTTATAAAAGGTATAAAGAAACTAAGACTGCCTTGAAAGAAAAAAAAAAAACTGCGTAGGATTCTTAGCTAAAGACACTGAGAACTTTGTTTTATTATAAGCTACGGTTCTTTTAAAAAGGTTAAGAATTGCTGCTTTTATGATTAAAGGTGCTGTAGATAGATTTTCAAATAATACCTTTTATTTTTTTCCTGAAAAGTATTAGCCTTCGTATGACAATATGACCAATACGATGTCTGGACTTTAAATGGAAAAGTTTGATGACTGTTTGGTGAAACAAAGATTGTAGAAAACTAGAAGCCGCACATAACTTGAATTTTAATATACAAGACATTTGAACAAACTAGGGGTGATAGAAAAAGAAATACACATCTCATCTGCCTAGCCTTTTTCCCAATATCATTTATGGATATCAGTATTTTACATGGAGCGACAACCTACCGGACCTCCACAACCCAGTAACTGGGCAATACGTATAATACCCCATGGTAAGACTGGTTGTCAGACCTATGAGCTTCTGACTATGTATGTGAGCGTATGACAGATGGTCACCCATCCACAGACCGATCTCGGCAAGCGCGGCTTAAGCCAGAAGATGTGCGGCTGTAATTATTAGCCACGAGCTTCTCAAAAAAATAAATACACAGAAAGAAGAAAACTGTGTTTTCAGTACTTAAAGGTGAAATAACATTGTTGAGCCCCCCTTAGAGGGCCCCGGGAAGCCGGGGTCTTGGGACTATCTCATCAGGTAAACATAACTCTGGAACATACAAGGGTATTAAAGTACCATCGTCGATTTCAGTCAGTGAAAGTCTGGCAGTCCATCCTGCCCCACCCGCGGTAGAAGGACCCATTTGATGATTTTACCACGATAAAAAAAGATGAAATGACTGCACTGATGGTGAATAATACGCTACCTAGATAAACTGTTTTAAAATTTGTGAATGCGAGGATTTATGCGGGTGAGGCTTTTTTTTCAGTTTATTTATATTGATTGTCTGACAATGTGAGTAACTTATGCGGCCTACACAAATGTCCTTTCTTTGGTATTGTTCGTCGTTACTCCGTACTCGTGTGCTCCTTGAATTATGAGTCGAGCTACACGATAACTTATAAATGCTTGCACTGACTGGACAGGTCTACTCAAAACTGTGTGGTTCTTTTTTCTAAGACCATCTCAGACTTTAACTTACATGGCCCTCGTATGACTACCAATTTAATGTCTGGACTTAAAAAGAGACAGTGACCTCTGAGTTTGTTTCGGCTGTTTTTTCTCAGAGTAGTCAGGTACGAAACACCGGCTTCATCTAGTTTGTAAAAAAAACGACGAGTAAAAGTGTCGATATTAACCTACGTGTAAAAATAAATATTCATTTCAATTCATTTGAAAACACTGTATAAATCTAATTCTGTTGCCTTCTTGGGCTCCGTTTAAACAGCTTTCCTCACCGATATTATCCCTGATATAAATAACCTAAGTAATATAACAATAGTTGTTCACGAAACACAATCGATACCGCTATCCTATCTTAGGTAATTTAACTTCGCCCAGGTCTAGCTTGTTTTGTCCTTCGGCTAACTTGAATGAGCCGATAAGCAGTGAACACTAAGGTTTATATCTAGCTAGAATACTGTTGAAACTGAATTATTGTCTTTCGTCTGAAGATTAGGTTGTTCGTGTTAATACCTATTCGTTTTTAGATTTATAACTATTATTTCTTTGAAACTTTTTATTTACTGTTTGAAAATGATTTTTTAAAAAGCTGTTGCCAAACAGACAGGCAAAGCGAATGCGACCCGAAACGTTTTTATTTGTAATGTATGGAATTGTTTGAACCCAGTCACATAGAAAAGCGAATCCAATAGTCTATGTGACTGGCTTGAAACAATTCCATACATAACAAACAAAAACGCTTCGCATCGCGTTCGTCACGCCTGTCTGTTTGACAGTAGATTTAAACCGAAAAAGCTTGTTTTTAATTCTTTTGATTCGTTGAATAAAAATATGAAAGCGAAACACATGATTGTCTTAAAAGTATCTGTTGAACACTTGTCTAAAAAGAGTGTCAACTTGAATAAGGTTCGTTTTGGAATTACAGCAACCGCGGCGGAGTACATAGACTGTGAGACACCGAGACTGTGCTACCGCGGAGAGCGTCAGGCCTGGAACTGTCAAATATCTCCAATTACGAGTAATATGACAACATCTAAACGTTTTTATGACAACTAATGTAAATGATGGTGGTCCGTGCTGCCGCGCTATCGATATTAGCAGTAAGTCAAGTTTTTTACAAAATTAGTTAAATATTGATCCTGAATCAGCGCAATGAGCCCTACCAGATGTGCTGACACCTGTTTTAATAGCTTATCGGGAACCAGTAAATTTCGTTAAGGATAAAGGCAGTAAGTCCAATAAATGACAAATCTTCCTTAACATAACAACAGTAAGTATAGTTACTCCGTGTTATTAAGTAAAGCTCTATCATTTAGGTTTAACTCTTACTTAACTTATGTGTAGTAACTGTATATACTGTCGATGTCTAACTGTTTAAATACTGTCGCGGTGCACGACGAAAATTATGTTCTTAAATAGAGGATACATAAACGAACAAAAAGTACTTTGTACATAATATCCTAAAGCGTCAGGTTTTAAAGTTGTACACTGATATAAGTCGGCAACTGATCCTAAACCGTAACCTGACGCTTTAGAATATTATGTCTATTATATTTATTGTTCCTCTAAGTGACCTCTATCTAAATATATAACGTTGGTAGTGCAGCGCGATTCAGAAAAATAATAATAATGGCGAGTGACCGATAGGGCCACCCTCCATACTATAAAATCTACTATCCCCTTTGTATTAGCTTATTTTCTTAACATTTTATTGTTCTCTAATAATGAAACTAGTGAACCTTGTTATTAAATATAATAATAATACGTAAGTAAAGAAATATCAATAAACAAAAGCGTTTTTATCTAACACTCCGTTTTTATTCCTAAGCGATAACCTAAACTTAGTATGAGTTGCTTATAACAACAGCCGTAACTTAGTACTTACTGTTGTTATTCTATGCAATTGATATTTCAGTTGCTTCAACTAACACTAGATATAAAAGGATTTTCGTCATTTAAAACTATTCTAATACATATTATACAATTCTATTGAGTGTATAGTATAAAAGTGCTTTATTTGGGCTACACGTTTCAACCATCAGAATAAATATAACTTAAAAAAAGAAGTCTGGGAAAACAAAAATTGTAACAAAAACTTTGCGGGGCGATTACTCAAAACTACGCAAAACATACTTAGTTACTTACTGCTCTTATCGATAGCGCGGCAGCGTGGGTGACCCACAAACCGACCAAGGCAAGTGCGGCTTAATCTTGAAGAATGAAACGTGCAGCTCATACTATTTAGAAAAGAGATTTTCTTAATTGAAACTAGCGGACAAAAAACGAGGATTTTGAATGAGGCTAAACCATCCCTCTCTCAGACAAAAAGAAACAGAAACCCCGATCACTTACGCAACCAATTACCTCAATATTTTCTTTATCAACCTCTTTCAACCCTATCTACGCTATCACCCCAAGATACCTACTACTATAAACAAAGACGCCCCTTTTTATACATATAATACTGTAACCTCAGATCAAAGAAATAGGCAGATAGAGGGCTCAGAACAAGCGAGAGGGTCCATCAAAGTTAATACAAAATCAAAATCGAATACAAAGTCGCGACAGTACCAAGCTACGCGTCGTATCAAGCTGCACGTCGTTGTTGTTTTTTGTCAAAATATGCCGCCATCTCGTGTATTCAACCATCGTAAAAGTTGTTCTCAAAAACAAAGAATACAGGAATGTAATTCTATTTTAATTTTGTATTATCTTTGGTGGAGACACTCGCGTGTTCTGAGCGTTCTATCTGCCTATTTCTTTGATCTGAGACTGTAGCAATCTAGTTCACCTACTTGGATCGCTCATTTGACGTCATTTCTTCACCCCGCGCCCCCGCGGTAGCGTGTATGGAATGAATAAAACATGATGTCACATAGGATGAGACTAACAAATGATATTCCGATACGGGTTGTAAGAATTGGTGTTTGTGAGAAAGATTCTTGGGTTGGGTTGAATTAGAAGCAGATGGTTGAAGTTGTGTTTTGCTTCTGTTCGTTTTGGTTGCGGGACTATCTAAAGAGGGCAAGACAGAGCTAACATTTGATGATTTTAGTAGCCAAAAGAAAATGAAGGCGTCTATGAATTTGCTAGGATTTTTAAAGATCTTTGTCGTATTTTTTTTTAATTCTTGACGACACTATCGAATGGTGTAATACAGGCTTTGACTTTTTTTCTCGAAATCAGCTGATTATTCGATTTCCGGCCAGGATTATTGTTTTTTATAGAATCCAGTGATGTAGTTCTGAGTTCTGGCTTTCGTCAAAATCGGCCACGAGACTCCTTTCAACATTTTTCATATTCCTTCGGTTCGGATATAGCCGTCAATGCCCAGTTGCAAAATTCAGCCTGTATACTTTCAGGGTGAATTTTCAGAACTAGTTAAACCGATGACAAAAACAAATCTATTTTTAAAACAACATACAAATTCCATTCATGCCTACAGCACTTAAAAGCATTACCCGGTTATACCCCGTTTCACCCCCGAATCGAAACACTAAAACGTTATTATTCACTAATTGCATCGTGTACGTTACCCGACCAACTTGGATATTGGATAATTATTTAAAACTTATACAATTACCCCCGGGTTCCCCCGGGAAATTACACTTGGCAACAATGATTAACATTGCCTCACTTTGGGTTACGAACTATTTGGGTTATGTACTGCCTGTAATATGGGTTAGCATTTTGACTGGCGGTTTTAACTATTATGCTTCCATTTGTCTATTATATCACATCACGCTTGCAATCGTTCAAGGATAGGCTAGTGATGTACCACAGTATACCCACACTTCACTATTTAAGTAAGTTTTAGACTCGTCTATCTATTGACATGAATCAGCCACAAACAGATTTACCGATGATCTCAAGAAGATAGCAGGCCCTGCAGTCTCGACAAATATAACGATAAAAACCGGCCAAGTGCGTGTCGGGCCACGCACAGTGTAGGGTTCCGTAGTTGCCCATCAAAATACTTATGCGAACTAACTAAACTGTTTCGCTGAATTTAATTTTTAAAAAGAAGAATTTTCAAAATCGGTCCAGGAGTCTTTGAGAAATCGGGGAAAAAACATAAGAAAAAAGATTACGACGAATTTAGAACTGTGTGTTCCTTTTTTTGAATTTAGTTTAAATAGTTGACGATAAAACCTACCTATCCCCAAAAAACATACCTATAAAAGCTGCAAAAATAAAGTTGACAAACTTACATTTGCAGTTGTCTCCGATACATTTTGTTTAAGAAAATATGATATCCAAGTACATTTTATAAGTTGGTCGACTATTACTCGTAAAGTGGTAAAGCCTACTTAGTCATGATAATTTTCTTTTAAACTTCGTTATATGTACTACTATTGTGAATTTTTTCACACCCCCAAACATAACCGTTTAGCTGGTAGAGGGGGGGGACACTCGAATCGAGCAAAATTTAGCACTTTAAAGCTTAATATTTCACAAACGAATTTTTTTATCAAAAAATTGTTAATGGGAACTATTAACTATTAACATTATTTTTAAAGGCCTATTTAATGATACCCCACACTAAGGGATACGCGAGAAAAAAAAAATCCTCACTTTACGTGTAAGTACTGGAGGTACCCTAAAAAAAAATATTTTACGAGATTTTATTTTACCACTTTTTCGGCACAACAAATCCGTATATTTACACCAAATTACAGCTCTCTAGTACTTTGCATCTCTGAGCTAAACTGCGGACAGACGGACGGACGGACGGACGGACGGACGGACATGGCGAAACTATAAGGGTTCCTTGTTGACTACGGAACCCTAAAAATCGGTCATTAAGTCTAATCGATGTCTTTCTCTAATAGATTTTCAACCATAATAATTATGCTTTCGAAATAAAGTTGAAAATCTATTTAAACGACCCTTTAATGTCGATACTGCAGGGGCTGGACTAGAGACGGCAGACTAGACTGGATTAATGCTTATAATATGTTTGGTGTATTCATAATCCAAGATTACTACTTCCCCAAGAATGACCCTCACAATTCGTTTTCCAGAACCGTCATTAATTTCTTGTTCTTGGTCAGATGTTTTTTTTTTTCTTGCCATTGGAAACATTTAGTTTTGATGTCCATTTCAACCACGCGGCCTACTCATCAATCTTGATGAAACTTTGCCAGGGGTTAGTAGTTATTTGTTACTACACACTCCTCATTTCCTGTGTTTGTTGCAAAAAGAACTAAGACGCTATGACCAAAAATAGTTGGCCGCTAGAACCGCCACTTGCCGTAGTCACCGCCTGTGATTACACAGAAACTTGACAATGCAGATAGTCGAATGATATATCAAAAGAAAGGTCTTAATCACTTATATTTGTTGCAAAAATAAAAAACATCAAAACGTAAATAAACAAAAAGTTATGCTATGTTAAGTTTCCAGGTTATGGATAGGTATGTATTGAACCATAAACATCGAATAAATAGAGGTTTATGTGTATGAACAGTTAGTAGCTGATTTGTTGCAGTGAATAAACAAGAAAAGAATACAAAAACTTGGTCCAATATTTTTTTATGATCGATTTAATTTGGCCGCTCGGACGGCAATATGCCTAAAATACAATGGCGTTTATTTCGTTATTAAAAGTAAGTTCAAACTTAGTTATAGTACTAATCGACAGGTAACGTAACCTAGTTTGGATAAATGTGGCCAAAATAACTGTATAATTCATATTTTAGGAGATATTCACTAAAACGTAGTAGTTTGAAAATGTATTAGTGTAGGGTGACCATAAGTTTTCATTGAAGTGAAACTATAGACTAAAGAATCTTATTTTTTAGGGCGTATGTTTACACTATTTACATGCTTTATAAAACACATACAACATACATACTTTAAAAGTAAAAGCCATAAATTTATTTAATTAAAATTAATACAAAAGAAAAAATGTAATAAAAATAACATAAATAAATGAGAATGACGTGATACTTGTTAATTATGATATTAAAACATTATTTATTGAAACTTTTTTGTATTCATCCAACACAATAATTATAAGGATTTTCGCGCCAATCATTTTCGCGCCAATTTTTATCACATCAAAATTTAAAATAGGAATGCGTCCTTTAATTCAAAATAAATGTATGTTCTGATTTATAAAAAAAACATTTAGTTCTATTTATTGTAAATAAGCTTTAATTTATTTTCCTAATTGATAATAAATAGAATGTAATCGACCAAATGTGCTAGCAACACCAAATTGGTTACTTAATATTAAATAAAATTATAGAAAATGCTGGCATTCTGCCGTGATGGCGCCAAAAGGGATTTTTCAAAAATAGAATGACCTGGTTCGATTGGCGTTGGTCGAGGTTGGACGCACAATTATAATATTGATGGACACAAATACCACAAATATCAACAACCTACCTATATAATCTGCGCTTGATTGAAGAATTTAGTACCTACAGTACAGAATCATTAATATTTCATTAAATGTAAACTGAATGTTTGGATTTGAAGTTTTTGTAATTAATACGTTAACTGGAGTGCAGCAGTTTTATTACATGAGTAGGTATTCATAAATGATGAATTTTATGGGAATTTTGTTTTGAAATATCCGTAATGTCAAGTACTGGTTGGTCGGCATGTGAAGAAAGTTTTTACAGATTATGAATGTGTTTTAATTCATTCTAAACTTGAAAACACTTTTTTTTTTACCGCATGGTTAAAATAACGCTAGGTATGCGACCTAGCGTTATTTTTGATTGATTAGGCAGAATTTATGAAACTTCGAAATCAAAATATTTTAATATTCATATATAATAACTTTACCCCAAGGACTAGGTACTACTCCAAACTGGGGTAAAGTAATTATTAGTATAGGTACGACAATAATAATTTAAACGAGTAAATAAGTGAATGCAGCATACCTAGCAGTTTTACCTGGCTATATCATCAAATGAGTACTCCCACTGACATGTCTGACCTGACTGTCAGTATAGGTCACCTATACTGACTGAATTCCACCGTGTCTTTCCGTTCCTCATTTGTCATGTAATGATAAGTAGTAGGGATAAGCGTTGAATCAACGAACGAGTTGAATCAACCGTTGATCTCCTGTCAACGTATTAACGTTAACTGTATATGAATCAACTAGTTGAATTCGTCAACGACGTTTATGAGTTGAACTCGTTCGTCTCGTTGAATTAACGAGAACGCAAACGTTATCTTCAACGTTGAGTTTTATGGTTCGTTATTTTTAACGTCATACTCGTAGATTGCGAGCGGTTGAATGATTTGATTTTCGAAATATTTATTTTGGGAATAGTACATAAATGTTGGTGGAGTTTGTTTAATTATCCCAATGTATTATTTGAAATGTACTGTTTTTAAGACGCACGAGGTATAGCGAACAGCCCTCTGTGAAAAATATAAATAATATTTTTATTTCACACAATTTTAGATGTTAGTTTGTACATAAAACGTTTCCAATACATAATTTGAATCAAATTGTTTCTAAAATTCAACGCGCAATCGTTGAATAAAAACCGTTTAATGAATCAATGGTTTACGTTGCAAGTTGACAGTTAAATTCGTCAACGAGATGAACACGTTAACTCATTCAACTCGCTGACGAATTTAACTAGTTGACAAACGTGAATCAACGTTAACGTTTCGTTGACGGAAAAACCGTCAACGACCCATCGCTAATAAGTAGTTAAGAAGTTATGAGGGAACAGACAAACATAGGTATTCATACATACCGGTCAAAAACATAACCCTCCTTTTAGCTTTACATTAGTAGGGTAAAAAATAGGTTGATAAATAGATTTAAGTAATTAATGTAGTGTAATGTTGTAGCTATTTACCTGTAAACAGTAGCACCACTGTAAACAGTAAACTGTAAATAGGTACCTGTAAACAGTGTACCTTTCTACCTGCTATAATTAAAAACATGCCTTCGTGTTTATGTAATCATGGTCACCCTACACTAATACATTTTCAAACTACTACGTTTTAGTGAATATCTCCTAAAATATGAATTATACAGTTATTTTGGCCACATTTATCCAAACTAGGTTACGTTACCTGTCGATTAGTACTATAACTAAGCTTGAACTTACTTTTAATAACGAAATAAACGCCATTGTATTTTAGGCATATTGCCGTCCGAGCGGCCAAATTAAATCGATCATAAAAAAATATTGGACCAAGTTTTTGTATTCTTTTCTTGTTTATTCACTGCAACAAATCAGCTACTAACTGTTCATACACATAAACCTCTATTTATTCGATGTTTATGGTTCAATACATACCTATCCATAACCTGGAAACTTAACATAGCATAACTTTTTGTTTATTTACGTTTTGATGTTTTTTATTTTTGCAACAAATATAAGTGATTAAGACCTTTCTTTTGATATATCATTCGACTATCTGCATTGTCAAGTTTCTGTGTAATCACAGGCGGTGACTACGGCAAGTGGCGGTTCTAGCGGCCAACTATTTTTGGTCATAGCGTCTTAGTTCTTTTTGCAACAAACACAGGAAATGAGGAGTGTGTAGTAACAAATAACTACTAACCCCTGGCAAAGTTTCATCAAGATTGATGAGTAGGCCGCGTGGTTGAAATGGACATTAGTTTTGAAGTACGAAACTATAAACTGATGATACCAGGAAGGAAAAACAACTAAAATACCTTGAAAACTTTATTTACTTTAGCTGTAGATACATTTATGATGACGTCACATGTAGCTACTGGTGATAATTATATACAAAACTGTGTCGTTAGTGGATCGATATAGATTTGTGATTGGAAACGTTTTCACGACACGTTATTTGAGTATTTTTGTTTGTTTTGTTTTCGAATAAACGTTTATTATAAAGTTATGTATAACTTCTACTCATAAAATATCACAAGCATGTTTTACAAAAGTGATCTGAAAACTACCACATACTGTGTTGTTTTTGGGACACCAATAACATAATCATAGAGCGAGTTCTTTTTTTAGCGTGCTACCATCATCAAATGAGTCCTTCACCCCCGGGAAGGGCAGGAGGAACTATCAGACGTGTATTGACTAAAATCAATGGTGTCCTTCAATAGCCCTTTATGTTCCGGGGTCACGGTAATGAAATAAGTCCCGCGACCCCGGCAGGCTTTGGCCGTCTAAGAGCCCCCGTCATTTTTGCTGACGCTCTTTGAGGCGCGCATGGAACACGACGCGCCGTCGACCCGGGCATGGTCCATGGTCGGACAGCGAGTTGCCCTTTAATTATAGAGCGACTGAAAAAACTTTTTTATTTTAATAAAACATTGCGAAACACTAGCAATTTCTCCTGTATCGTGGGTACAAACATTTTAAACTCACAAACACAACCACCTAGAACCAGAACTACCACTTATAGATTATACAAATATTTATCATGTGCGGAAATCGAATCGTCTTACTCACTTTCAACTCATAAAGCAGCAGTCACTTGGCCACCACTGATTCAGCCGTGCCAGCGAATGAATTACAAGCATTCAATCAACATAATAAAACTCAAATGACTGTGTGGTCTTACAAAGAGATAGAATAAGCAATGAGGAAGTCTGGCAGTCGCTCCGCTGTCTGAGAAAATTGATTATCATGGTATGAGCAACAGGCAGGGATGTGAAGAAATAAGGAAAACGTTTGGAGAAAAGGTTTGACCATGAATAATAAAAGCTTATAAAAAAACATCGACTGTTTTACGGACTGAATGTGTGAAAAATGTCATAACATTAGCTATAATGATAAATGATATTTATTTTGTAAGTTGGTTATAAAATACACTTTTACACTTCACAACCAATATTTTTAAAGCTAGATGGGGCCGGTGTTTCGTACCTGACTACTCTGAGAAGAAACAGTCGAAACAAACTCAGAGGTCACAGTCTCTTTTAAGTCCAAACATTGTTTTGCTTAGGTCATACGAGAACCATTGACGGGGCCCCCCCTCTCAGAGGGCCAAAGCCTGCCGGGGTCGCGGGATTATTCCCTTACCGTAACCCCGGAACATAACAGGCTATGAAGGACACCGTGGATTTTAGTCAGTAGAAGTCTGACAGTCCCTCCCGCCCTGCCCGGGGTTGGAGGACTCATTTGATGATATTACCACGCTAAAAAAAAAATGTCATATGAGAACCATGCCGGTGTCTCGGTGTCTGTTTATAAGATAAGTAAGTGTAACCACCACTTCCGGGCACGCCGCAATTGCGGCGGTAAGACCCCTCTTTGAGGAGTGGCTGGAGAGAAGTCATGGCGTCCTGACCTACCGCTTGACGCAGGTCCTCACCGGACACGGAAGTTTCGGGAGGTACCTGTGTCTGATGCGAAAGGAGGAGACGCCTGGGTGCCACCACTGCGAAGATCGCCCGGAGGACACGGTGGAGCATACGGTGCAAGACTGCCCAGCTTGGGCGGAGCACCGACGTGTCCTCACGGCTGCGATAGGCGGAGACCTCTCGCGCCCGGCATTGGTTGCGGCCATGCTGCGGGGCGAGACGGAGTGGGAAGCGGTCAGCTCCTTCTGCGAGGCAGTAATGCTCGTAAAGGAGGAGGCAGGCCGCGAGCGAGAGAGGACAGCGTCCTCCCTCCGCCCCAGCCGCAGTGGTAGGCGCCCACGGCGACGGACGTCGCAAGATGATCTCCGGCCACCGTAGGCGCGGGCATGCGGGCAGCGAGTAAAGGGCAACTCGCTGCCCGACCAAGGACCATGCCCGGGTCGACGGCGCGTTGTGTCCCACGCGCGCCTCAAAGAGCGTCAGCATAATGACGGGGCCCCCCTCTCAGAGGGCCAAAGCCTGCCGGGGTCGCGGGATTATTCCCTTACCGTGACCCCGGAACATAACAGGCTATGAAGGACACCGTGGATTTTAGTCAGTAGAAGTCTGACAGTCCCTCCCGCCCTGCCCGGGGTTGGAGGACTCATTTGATGATTTTACCACGCTAAAAAAAAAAAAAAAAAAAAAGTGTAACCACCACTTACACTTACTTATCTTATAAACAAAATCTACCTAAATTAAGTGAGTAAATTCCCTAACTTCGTCTAATGTTATTATCTTTAGTTATGAAGGTCGTAAGGCTCGTAAGCTGGTCCAACAAGCTGTTGTACTAATTTATACCTTAACGTTATTGATGTAAGGAAGTTTTAATTAGTTGTGGCGGGTGTTGAGGTTTCTGGTCACGTGATAAGTGTGTGACAAATGTAGGAGATAGAGAGATAGATAAATTACTTTCTTTATGCCTGGCCTTGTAGCCATGTAACAAACGATAAACGCAAACGCTGAGTAGGCTTTAATAGATATTCAACTTTATGTTGGAATCTGCGCTCCCGTGGGTAGGGTACCGACTGACTGAATGAGTTATAGTAGGCATACACCATCCTGCCTATCGACACGATAGATTTGACGCTTGCAATTGTTTCAAATCGGCAGTTCGTCCATATACACCATACACCATCCTGCCTATCGATACGATAGATTTGTCACAACTTCAAATCTGCACCAGTGATGCCAACTCAGCAACTAGATCTGGCTATTATTCGGTGACGACAGCTACAATTTCTAGCACCTTTTCATTTCATCATGAGACTATCGAATTAGATTAAAAAAGTGGTGCAAGCGATTTTCGACCTTATCGACATTTAAAATTTAGTTTGTTTTTCTCACATTCTCATTCGTTAACATTGATTCTTCATTAAAATCCGGTGTTGGCATCGTTGTCAATAAGGTCGAAAAACGCTTGAAGGTCGGAAAACATTTGCTTAAGAATTGCAATGTAAAAAAAGTGGTGCAAGCGATTTTCGACCTTATGGACATTTAAAATTTAGTTTGTTTTTCTCACATTCTCATTCGTTAACATTGCTCCTTCATTAAAATCAGGTGTTTGCATAAATGTCAATAAGGTCGAAAATAGCATGAACCTTTTTTTAACTTGCTTTCGTGGTCCCTTGACACCTCTAAAGTTTTCAATCGTATTTTGGTTTAAAATAAAATGAATAACTCTTTTTTTTACGAGTGTACATGCGATCCATGTGCGAAAAGCCTCAGTTTTCCTGGTAAGGCCACGTTCACATGGCGATTATTTTCCCGTATACTGTATACAAGATTTTATCGAATAGAGCAGTAATAACAGTTCACAAATGAAAACTTAAAAATAGTTTAAACGGCGTTCATACGGGAAAATCCCGTGTTTGAGAAATATAATATTTTAACGTGTACCGTGCAAAGTTGTCCTAAAACTGGTCAACTCTATTCGATAAAATCTCGTGTACGGTATACGGGAAAATAATCGCCGTGTGAACGTGGCCTAACCGTCCCTGTAGAAAAGTAGCTAAAAAGTTTAGCCACAAGTTACACTTTTTAGCTTTTTTTCTAGCACCTTTATAAAATTAGCTAACTATCTATGAAGTTGCTAAGATGGCATCACTGCTGCCGATTTGACGTTGTGTCAAAAACGATTTGATGACCTATCAAAATTGGCATGTCATGCCATCAAATTGGCATTCCACCCCCATACACGTTCAATTCTATTTGATCAAATTGGCAGTTTTATGCCGAATTGACAAATAGGCAGTATGGTGTATGGCTACCATTAGATTAGGTTAAACTGTGATAAAAAAAGCACGTGAGCCGAGAAAGCGAAGCAGACTGGCGACCACTACACGTTGTTATTTACATTGTTAAATAAGTAGATTTATCTATTTATTGTGGCAGTTACTACTGCGAACTTTCAGGCAGGTTCCAATTTCCAAAAGTGAGCAGTTTAGTAGGGGGTAAAGACGAATACTTCAAAATATCTAGAACACACTTATGGTCTAAGAAAATGAGTATATCTAAGTTAAACCGTCGCGGTGTCTTGAAGTTTTGTGGAATGCCAAGTCTTTTGTTTTAAGCTCAATTTACAAGAGTAGATACTCAACTCAACATCTTTATAAAGCTCGAGAATATTCCATTGAAATTTGAAGTGTTCTTTATTTGCTCATAGTTCTGCTCTTTGAAGAAATTCTATATTTATTTCTTCCATTTAAATCATTTTACGTATAAATTAACTTTTAGAGTCGAGATTCTAGAGTAAAGTCTAGAGTTCTGTACAATCATAGTAATTACGAGTATCTATTCTATGTAGCTTCTATGTAGTATTCACTTTAGCTGAATGTATATTTTAGGAAAATAATACTCCAAATAATAAGGCCTACTCCAAAATGTGTTTTAAGATTTTTTATTCGGTTATACTGGGAGCTGATTCCAACACTATAGTTGGTAAAGGCTAGGCTGATGATAAAACACTTACTAAGCATAGAAGCTATCTGTTTATCCAGTATATCTTCTCTAGTACCTAACCTACTATCAGTTTTACTCAAAGTTGGGGCAGTGGCTAAGACTGACTGCAGCGCTACGTGTCGTGTATTCGATGCCCAGACGGAACAAATATTTGTTTGATCTAGAAATACTTTTTCCGGGTGAGTTTAAATCAGTTATTAATGCACCCACTGTGTACAGGAGTAATAGTGTGGAGAAAAGTAAAAAAAAAAACTTAGGTACCACGGTTAGTTATAAAATACCTATCTATCAAATAATAATTGGTAAGTAGAGACATCATCTCTTCCAAGAAAATCATTTTATCCTTCAAAGAAAATCCAATAAAGCAAAATTAACTTCGTAATTATAAAGTTGAATCCAACAGTATCAATTACTTAGAAACTCGAACAAATCCCGGAGTAAAAGCTAGTTATGTAAATAAAATTATCTCTGTGTCGAATTCCAAAAGGCTATTAAGGCTTTTCCAGACAGCGAGCTCGTCAGCGGCGTGGCGCGACGGCGACGCTAGCGTGGCGTGTCTTTGCCGTATGTGCGTCGTTTAGTCGCGTCGTCTAATAGTGAGGCGAGCAGTGTGGTAGCTGTGTGGTCTGGTGCGATGCGAGACAGGTGGGACGTAAGAGCGGCATGATAGTCACCTGGCAGAAAACACGCCACGCCGCTGCCACGCTGGCGCACTGCTAGGGATATCTGTCATTTCTTTTCTGAAAATGTACAGCCCAAAAGCCCCCAAAACGCCAAGTTATCTCCCGCCACGCCATTCTTCGTCATCGCACCAAGCTGACCGCTACGTTGGCATGTTATATCTCGACTTGCATTATTTTCATAGGAAGTAAGCACACCAAGGATACGCCACGCTAACGTCGCGTCGTCGCAGTCGCGCCACGCCATGCTAGCAGTTTGACAAAGCCTTTACATTTTTAAAATTAAAGATGGCCGCTTTTTAATTAATACTTTGATGTACTGTTAACTTTAACGTTGCATATTCATGAGAAACTGGAATGATGTTGCACTTACTTTTTCGTGGAATTTTCAGTTTTATTTGTTTCATACGTAGTAGTTGGGAAAATGTAAATTGTGAAAAAACGACTTTTAATAACACGTTCTTTATTCCATTTCATTAAAGATATTCATGAAAATGAGTAAATGTTAATTTGAAAATATAACTGTTACTAGATTAAGCCCGCCTAGGTTAAGTTTGGATTTGACAGTCAATTCTGATCGTATATAAGTGACGTCATCTATTATCATTTGAAAGTTATTATTATTTGTCTTGGAAACGTTACATTTTTCCGGGATGAAAGGTTGTGTTTCTGTACACCTGACAACGTAAAATGCAAAAAAGAAATGAATGATGGTAAGTATCGAAAGGAGATAACCATTGGAGATATCTGTAAGAATAAGAAATGGTACACCAATCTCTGATCAATTGAAATACAGACAACATCATCATCATCATAATCGGCCTTAAAAGTTCCCACAGCTGCTATACTGCGACTGCTCTCTGAAAGGGAGTGGGCCCTATTCCACCACGAGGACCTAGTCAACGTCTTCTTGGTTCTAGGACATGCCAGTTCCCTCGCAATGTTTTCTGTCATCGTTTTGAGAGCAGTGTTGATGAAATAAATTACACTAAGCAATGCACGTGGGTTCGAAATCACGATCTACTAGTGGGAACTTACCAGTTGTTATAGCTCTGATATAGACGAGCGAAAAAAAAAATAATTTACACCATGAATTTTTAATTTGATGTTTCCCATTGATTTTTAACCAATTTGAATTGAAATAACTCAGTATTCACATGTCATGACTCTGAGCTTCTAAAACAGGTCGAATCCACAGGCGTTCTATTACCTATTCAGGGCTTAAGTCTGAGACGAACGTAAGTTGACCACACTCATATATAATGCACACCGCTATTTTCACTCCAGTCGCATTTGTGTGATACACGTTACTGAAAATACCTTATATATGTCACAGTTTTATGAGGTATCTTGCCTGGTTATTTGGTTATTTGCGCTATAATTATGTTGGTATTGTTATTTATACCTGGGTTACTGAATTAATGTGGGGTAAAGTTCAATTTTTTATACGCAGTAATACGTCTTCGCAAAGATATTTTAACGAACGAAAAATTGAGCTGCGAGCAGGGTTTGATTCAAAAGATGGCGCAACGTGTAAACAGCGTTCATAAAACAAAGCGAACGAGAAATTTTGCTTCAAGTGTAGTGGTTGCGATGGCCTAATTGGTTAAGGCGTCTGGAGTACCTATCCAGAAGACGCAGGTTCTAACCCTGCTCGCTGCTCAATTTTTCGTTCGTTAAATTGTGGGGTACTGTTTGTACACCTCTGCATTTTCTTTCGAGGAAAAGTTCGACGGTGAGTTATGGGTAGCTTGCCGTCTGATTAAGTTCTTGTCTCAAGAAGCAGACAAAGCAGCCAAGCAGCCAAACGCTTGGCGGGGTCGTGGCTTGTCTCAAAAGGACAATTTTCTAATAGGATAACTTCGCCTTTTCTATCAGCAAAAACGTAATCTTCCTTTCGTCGCAGTCGGGTAAAAAGGCCAGGCATAGGCTGAAAATATACATATACATTATAATATACTAAAATTAAAGTAGTTAAACTTGCCTGTATCAAACATACATGAACAGAAGGACGAAGCTCCGGAAAAGGATAGCTTAAACAATTAGTACCGGAGTATCTGTACTAGGTCCCTAATTTGTCAATAAGACAATGTGTGGGTAAATAATAATGGACTCTAATGCCATTATAATACAGTGGCTGATGTTGTGTGTGCTCGATCTTCGCTCGGAATAAAATATTTTGTTTGTTTTGTAAGTAGTTATTCTGGGTGTGGGTGTTTGTGTATGTTTTAAACGCACCCATGATACCGGAAAATTTCTTAGTGTGGGGATAATTTTGAAAAAAAAAAAAATATCGAGTGCACATTATTGTATTGTATTGTATAACGGTCGCGTATTTTGCGTGGTGCACATTATATGACCAGAACCCTTAGCACGAATCATCCTTTTTTCCTTTACAGCGTCTTTCCAGTATTTACAGCGTTTTTGTATGAAAAACAGCGGAACAGCGCTTCTGGTGTGCGAAGAAAGAACAATTTTTTTCCTTGAAAATTATCAATTTGAAATTGTCAAAGTTCCAGTTTACTTTTACGTCTCAAATACTGAAAATTCTTGCTGAGGGTTCTGCTCGATATTTTTCAATATCAAACTTTTTCCAGCTTACTCGTATCAACAATATCAAAAACGTATTTCACACAATCATAATGCTTATAATTTCCATTACCAATTTTGTCGTCATGCTATAATTAAGTAGTATATAATACTGAACTTGGTTCATAAAAGAAAATGCAGATTTTTCATAAATTATTAAGTAATCATTTTATGCCGCTATTGTTAACCAATGTCGGGAAAACGTGCGTAAACTGCTTTCATTATGAACCCAACTTTAACTGGGGTAATGGTTTCCTTTGAATATTACCCTGAACACGACACCGCCTCGCGCGTTGCCCCAAACATAAGGAAACTTGCCCCAAAAAAAAGGAAGAGTACACTATTTTGTAATTAAGATTTAAGCTTTTAAGGAAAGCCTATAAAAAAAGTAGGAAAAAGAAACTGAAAAATGTACCATCATCATCATCATCATCATCAGCTTATAATGTTCCCACTGCTGGGACACAGGCCTCCTCACTGTGAGAGGGAGTGGGCCATAATCCACCAAGCGGGCACAGTGCGGGTTGTTACATATTGTCATATGTCTTCGAATTTTTGGTTCTAGGACATGCCGGTCCTTCACGATGTTTTCCTTCACCGCTTTGAGAGCAGTGGTGATGAAATAATTTAGGTACACAAAGTAATGCGCCTGGCGGGGTTCGAACCCACAACCTACAATTCGTAAGTCGGGACCGATACTACTGGGCCATCACTGATCTCTAAAAAAAAAATGCATGCCATTCCCCAACTTTTAGCCAACATTTTCCACCAATCACTTTGTCATAGTAATTTGACAGACGTTGACATAAAGACTTGAAAACTGTTTCGTATACAACCACATAGATATACTCAATTAAAATTCAAATGCATGTGGACATCGTTAGTGTGAGGGAGATGGAAGATCTGCGAAGTCGAATCGCACCCTTTGATTTGGAATTAGATCGAAATCAGACTCTATTCTGTTAGAGATTTGGTCTATTTTCAGGCGTGCGAAAGAAAAGTTCAGTTCATTACAAAATGAAATGTAGGTATCGGGCACAGATATCTTAAAGAAGGAGATATGGCGTGGAGTTTAAAATGTATAGAAAACTAGTGAAGCCGAAACAGCCCCACCATAACGATAATATTGCATATGTAGTTCTATCAAAACAATACTACGAACAAGTGCACACACGCGCCATCGATAACTCAGTCATTTAAATATAAACCTTATTCTTAAAACTACAGCGTACTCTTTTCCGTGTAACTTACTCACACTAACAATTATCATTGTGTGTTGTCACGACACGCGGTGGGCGGTACTACTCCCGCTCAAATACCACGCGACATTACGGCTTGATGAGGTATCGTTATGTCAGCTTTACATTGCTGGTCCGAGTCACTCAGTGATAATGTGAGCTCGTTGTAAAAGAGCAATGTATTTAATGAAAAACAATACAGTCGGAGTAATAAAGGAAACATAAATAAAGTAGTCCAAGTCAATTTCTGGCCAAAACGCTCAGGACAAGGTTTCAACGACACGCCCCCTTACCACTTCTCCTGTTTTTAATATTTCTGTGGTATCGGGTGTAGGAGTTACGACGCATGCGCGAATCACACAGTCAGACGTTAGTGTGTAGATGACCGCGGTAAGAAGCGCACGCCAGCGCCGCCTGCCGGCCGCATAGGAAACTAAACATGAAATTCGAAATTAAAGTGAACATAACATAGTGACAGCTAAGTGATAGTGTGCTGTGGATTACATTTGATTTTTTTTAAGTGATATTTTTTTTAATACATAATATATGAATTTTTAATGTGCGTTTAGCAGTGCCGCATAGAGCCTACAGAACCTTCCGAACACAGGTTCGTAAATTAAATTACTTCGTTGCGTGCTCAAACTCAGAAATTGTAATGTAATATTTTTAAGTAATACTCTGTTCCGACAGTCGAGCCACACTTTGCTGCTATATTTACTTCTAATAAAATTTTGTGGGGTTCTTGTCACGACACGGTACAATATACCTGTTCTACTTATATTTTATGTTACATTTTCATTAAGATTATATTCAAAAGTTATTAATTCTGTACATTGAAATTTTTCTACTGAATCTTTCAGTTACTCGTATATTGCTTTGAGACTAATATAAAAGAAAAGGAAGAGTAATTAGTACTGAAAACTTATGTGTACCTGTTTTTGGGTTCTTTACTCGTAAACTGTAGACCGCTTTTTGATGAAACAATTTACGTACGAAAGTCTCGGTTGAAAAATTGTGACCAGTATAGTGACGGCTTGGAAATTGGTATAATAAAATGTAAGAAAGGTACGTTTTCGCGAATTCATACATAATCATCTTTCGCTCATGAATTCTACGTTTCATTTGATAAACGAGGTGTCATTTGCTTTGACTAAGCGTTTGTAAGATTTTTCTCCAAAAGAAAATAAATTTATGATAATTATTCTTTTAGGTAGGTAAAGACAATATAACATTTTAACAGATTTTCTCTACGGTTGTTGTTAAATTGAAATAAAGACTTATTGTACTTTTAGATATACAACAAATGCTGTTTTATATCTCGACCGACATTATTATTGTGTTTCTATCGTCAATATCTTCCACCCACAATGAAAAAGCTTGTATAGGTAACTGGGATATTAATAAAACAATGAAATTCGATAAAACATAACATATAACATTATAGGTTACTCATAAAACTTCAATGGTGTATAGTTTATTCAGCATCTTTCTTTAACAAAGGTTGACACGTAAATTGGTTCTCGAATGGTTTTCAATATTTCATTAATATTAAAGTGACAAATTTTTTGCCTGCCTTTTGTCAAAAACTATGTATGTAGTTCGACTTCGAATGGATGTGGCTGAAAGTCAATGCTTCATCTGAGTTTCTAATCCAGCTCTTTATCTCCCTAGCCTTTTTCCAACTATATTGGGGTCGGCTTCCAGTTAAACTAGATGCAGTTGAATATCAGTATTTTACATGGAGTAACTAGGTAAAACAATACCCCATGGTAAGACTGGTTGTCAGACTTTAGGGCTGACTAACAGTAACGACTATCAAAGATCTACTATAAATTGACATATGGGACCAACGGCTTTGTGCGCTTTCCGAGGCACGAAAAACTCGTTATGACTGATGGTCACCCATCCACAGACCAACTCGGCAAGCACGTCTTAGCCGGTAAGCTAAGTCTGTGATATTAACTAGTAACTAAACCTCTCAATCTAGTTACTTGGCAATAATACGATTTCTCTTAGAAATACTGTATCAGAGTTTCTGATTATCGGTAACGTCTATACTATCATTATTTTTCGAACTGTAGCCGGGACCAACCTAAGTTCTTTCATTGCATCTGTTTGTGTTTGGTTATGGTCGCCCATCCATTAATCGATCTCGTCAAAAGTAGCCAGTACTTGAAGCACAAACAGAAAAAAACTACTTTCTTCAAAAAGTATCTTTAAAAACAAAAAACTTTTTCAAAAAAAATGTGACCGCCTTCAAAAACAGCCACAAAAAAGAGTAAAATAACCTACAAAACTTTTCTTTCGGAAGTCGGTGGTTTTTTATTAGTTTCATTGTCTCTTTTGCCACCGACTTCCGAAAGAAAAGTTTTGTAGGTTATTTTACTCTTTTTTGTGGCTGTTTTTGAAGGCGGTCACATTTTTTTTGAAAAAGTTTTTATTTTACTCTTTTTAGTTTCAATATTCAACTAAAATTCTTGTCAAATACATCATTTTCTTACATGTGCATTAGAATTTTGAAATCTAGCACCGGTAATAACATCGTTAACATCTCTTTCATTTATTCCCTATCTCAAAAACTGCTGAACCGATTTTGATGAAATTTGCAGTATTCCCTAAGTTGAGCGATACCTAGTACAACAAAAAAAGAATTTCTTAAATCGGACTTATAGTTCCGGAGATATGCGAACACAAACATAATTTTCTTGCTTGAGGAGTTGTACCTTCCATCATCAGCTCAGCTACATGAGATAATGATTTCCATACGCAAGTACTTGAATTACTTCATAAGATTTGCGAAAAACTATGTGTCAGCTAATAAAATTTGAGGGTTGCCCTCGATTTCTCAAGATCCAATCATCAGATCCTGAAACGGTGACAATGGGACCACACGGGAAGCACCAGCTTTCGAATAAAAAAAGAATCATGAAAATCGGTTCACCCAGTCGCAAGTTATGATGTTGATGATGATGATGTTATGGTAACAAACATAAAAAAAAAAAAAAATACAGTCGAATTGATAACCTCCTCCTTTTTTTGAAGTCGGTTAAAAAATAATAGAACTTTACAATAGTATTCAGCAATCCCTTGTTTGAAACCCTAGCACAGAACCACCATCTTGCTCACTCAAAATTCTCTCTCTTTCATTCAAAATAGCCTTTAAAAGCAGTCGTATTTTACGGTTGACTTCATGGCAGCATCAGTATTAGACTCAATAGGCTTTCTAGGACCAAAGACAGACGGACCCATTTGTCTCAGTTATTTCCGAAGGAAACCGATGTATCTTCAAGTTCTATTATAGTTTCTAGGACCGGTCTAAATAGCGTAATTTGATTCTCAATAGAATAATTATCTATTCAAAATTACGCACCTATTTTACGCTTCGTAGTCACCTGTATACCTGTTTAGAGATATGGAAGCGTCTTACGCCCGAAATTAATATTCAATCTCAACTCAAATCTCGTTTCTTTGTTAACCGACTTCGTAACAAGGAGGAGGTTGTCAATTTGGTCCGTCTGTTTTTTAAAAGACTACTTCTAATTGAGCATCTTAGACTCGAATAGGCAAGCAAAGCAAACAAAGATCGTACCGTAGATGGCAATAGAGATGGCTTAAATTTGCAATAAGTGTGTTACGGTTTTCATCCATTATCCAGATTGGACAAACAATTTTCCAGGATGACCATGTGCAATCTAACCACGCTATCTAAGCAAGCAGTTTTTGAACAGGTTTCTGAAAGTTGTTAAACAAACTAAAGATTGAAAGTCAGAATTAGGTGAACTTATTCTAGTACTGTGAACAGAAATTCGTTTATACTTTAATAAAACAATAAAATGAGGAATGACAGTGACTTAATTTTTTTTCTCCCTTTTTATTTACAGTTTCATCATACTGTACTTTGTTGTCCAAAACTACCATTCACAGCTTTAAGTTTGATGATTATGTTATTTTCCTCATTAGTTCTACTAGCATAAAACCGAGTTACACCATTGTACCTATTCACCCTCTGTTTCAAACTACCCTTTAAAAGCTTTTGCGTTTTACATCTGTTTTCATGATAGCATCAGCACTAAAATCTAGACTCAAATAGGCATTCTGGGAGTAAAGATGGAGGGAGCCATTTGTCTTGGTCATTTCCCAAGGAAACAAATGAATCTCTTAGTAATATTGTAGTTTCAAGGACTGAGTGTAATTACAAAGCTTTTGAAAGGGACTGTAATTATGGAGAGCTTTGAAATGATGATTGAGGGTTTGAATAAAGGTTGTGGGACTGTATAAACAGATAATAGTGACCCTGGAACGTAAAAAGGTAATGAAGGAACACTGTGGATTTTAGTCTGACAGCCAGGGCGCTATATCCAAGACTCCATAGAAAAGGGTTTGAAGAAAATTATTCTGGTTATCATGAAATGTGTTGTTGCAGGTTGAAGCAAGTTTTCTGAACGATATAGTTATCAACGATAAGTCTGCCATTGTTACCATTGTACTATCAATACATTTTAGTATATTTATCATAAAGTGTATTAAAACTGGTATCGTTCTACTATATCTTCTACAGAAAAAATAAAAACAGTCCAGTGACATCAAAAACAATTCAAGTTTCTTTTATTTTCAAATTACGACGATAGTATGTCAAACAAAATCTGGCGGCGGCGACGCCACCCCTCAATTTTGAGGAAAATGTTACCCTTCACGTTCGCGTGGCTAAAACAATTCACGTTTTATTTATTGGTTGCCTTAAACATAAGTACAGTGAAATATATACTGTATGAAAGATTAAATCATACCTGCATGCAGGTTATGGCGTCAAAATATTGATGTTGAGACTGTTGCCAAGTTTTCTTTTAGTGTACCGTAGCCAACAAAAGAGAGATGTAAACCAAATGCAGGTTCCAACTTTTAAAGTTAGAGAATTTCTTTGAATTGCTCCGAACAAGAGGATTTTATGATTTGAACGGTTCGAAAAATAAAATGTTGCTAAAAGCGAAAACTGATTTCCGATGTTTCAAGGGAAAAAAACTGTCAGAAATGAATAATATTCATTTCTGACAGTTTTTTTCCCAGAGATATTATCTCTAATAACGTAGAATAACTAAGAATGAATCTATAAAAATCTTTGAATGATCTAATGATTCATTGAAAGTAATATTCGAAAAAGTGATGACAAACAATTTATTATTTACCTCCATTTTTTGACATAGCTCTGCTGTTGAGCCATTTTTACTCCGATGAAATAACCATCCGTTTACTTTTCTGATACTCACAGCACTCCGATACTAACAATGGTGTACTACAAGGTACTGTATTCGGCCCTATAATTATTCTCATTTGATTACTCTTATTTTACCCATTCGCATTAATTAACACAATAATTTGGACTAACAGCCCCTTTCTGATGCTGACAGCCTATTAATCAACAAGTTACCTTTTGTTAAAATATGTTGTATGTTCTGTTGTCACAAAATACGGCAAAATGGGATATTGATTGTCGCATTCACTACCATCAATCATTTATTTTGTGCTCTGTTTTCATTAGTCAAAATTATACTTGAAATAGCGTTCAGTGATATCAATATTTATCACAGGAATATAGACCTTATTTGCAAAGGTGAGAAAATTAATAATGATATTGTTGTTGGAGCTCCTAACTTATATGAAATGGACGGGTTATTAAAACACATCTTTATTTGCAAAGCATATTATAAAGGTCGGTGTTTCGTACCTGTACTGCCCACATAAACTCAGAGCTCTGTTTTTTATTTAAATTCGTGGGGCTATGAAGACTCTTATTAGAGATGATATTTTAAAAGAACCACTTGAATTTGAGTGGATCTATCACCCACAAACACACACACATCTCTCTAATCACTCAGGATAACAGTACTGATTGTTACTAGTTTATTATTAAAGACCTTGGGAACTAAAGTAATCTACCTAAAATTATAAACACCTGCATTCATCATCAGTGTTTTTTCATAGAATCACCTTGGACTAATAACTCCCCGAATGTGTATTTTAAATCTAAAATTAAACCTGTCATCTGAAATATAAATCTGACCGCATTAGATTAAACTAAGACTTCTAGAATGTTATATTTTCCAACGCATCTGTTTAGGCTAGGGTGCCAATCACAACAGACCTGTGGGAAGACTGTTATGATGATGGAAATGTATACTGACGACATCATAATCGGACTTATCAGTGCATTAGATCTAGAATAAAGAAGATAAGTGAAATATCTGGCAATCAGTCTTCAACGATATCTTCTTGAACTGTTGATTCAGATTTTGTCCAACCGTAGTATAGTATAAGTTCGATTATTTCATTCAATTTCTGGTTAGTACTGTTACAGTTTGTTGTCCTTGACAGATGGTATGGTATGGTCTCGTACTCATGTACAAGAAAAGGACTCAGCTCCAAAGCTCTATCTAATTACAATTACGAGCAAAGTATTTTGTTTATCTGGCATAATTACTTCTCAAACTGAACAAAAAAAAAAAAAATTAAATTTGGAATCGTTTCAAGAAATACCTCTCTTTTTTAAGCCAGTTATAATTTCAGCAATCTATTTGATTTGACTGAAAGCTGATCCCAGCGTAGTCCACAGAGGTATTCCAATTTTGACTTTACATTGACGACCTGTGTATGCAACCTCCACAACCAAATAACCCGCTAATACAATACTACTCGTTGAGCTAGCAAGATTTTGAGCTTCATAAACTGACAACCAGTCTTGGTTATCAGTTTTTGAAGCTCAAAATATAATATTACTCCATATCTGAACTGATTTTCCATATCTGGAATTTACATCTATCATGTCTGCATCTTTAGAAGTATGAGGCTGGGATAGGAAGGCGATGATGAATTCTCCTATAATAATAATATAATAATATTCCACAACTATCACACAACGCCATCTAGTCCCAAGCTAAGCAGAGCTTGTGTTATGGGTACTAGATAACTGATAAAAATATCTACTTATATATTTCTAAATACATACATATCCTACTACTACTATAAAGGCGAAAGTTTGTAAGTATGGATGTATGGATGTTTGTTACTCTTTCACGCAAAAACCACTGAACGGATTAAGCTAAAATTTGGTACACAGATAGTTTATAACCTGGATTAACACATAGGATAGTTTTTATCCCGATTTTATGTTCCTGTGGGATAATTTTCGAGTTGTAGCGGGTGAAGCCGCGGGCAGCAGCTAGTAATAGATAAATTACACCCAGTCACAGAACAAATGATCGTGCTCATCACACAAACATTTGTCCTGGGTGGGAATCGAACCCACGACCTCCGGCATAGCAGTCAGGGTCACTAACCACTAGCTATGCTTTTCTACTCATTTAAAATTGGGAAATTATTTGCAAAGATTTCTGATTTCTCTTTCCAGCCAATTGCAACTTCATCAACCATAACTTCGTAACCCAAATCCCTCAGATATCCAAGCCGTTACGTCACAACTACACAATAGCTTTCCATTCAACACGATAGCTTTTATATTCTTGTTTGTTGGGCGTGCCCGTTTGTGGACACTAGTGTTGCTAGATTGTGGTAACGTTTACCCTCCGAATAAATTAATGTCTGTATTGTTTATTGGGGAGTCCTAAAAATGGGTATTGTTGTGGTCAAAGAAAGGGAAGTTTGGTTTTCTTTTTGTTACTGTTGTGAAAGGGTCTGTATTGTTACTGTTGAAAAAAAAAATATTTAAAAAGGAGGAAAGAGAAATGATTTGTATGTAAAGCTTGTTCACAAATTCAATGGAGAACAAAATTTTTATACATCATCGTTAGGTTTCATTTGATAGGGTAATCGGCGTAGTAATAAATTCAGTTTTTACTTAATACTAAGGATTTTATATCTGTACAGATGTTAGATTTTGTACAGGCATATCTGTAAAATTTCTTTATAGATTCCAACCTTTTCACAATACTGGGAAGTCAATGTTCAAATAAAGTTTCACAGATTGGGGTGGGTTAACTTGCTAGCATCTATGCGGTTTTCTTCTATGTCTCTTTCAATGACTTGATTGTCTCAGTGTAACAGTGTCCACATTAGTATTAAACACTATAATAACTAAAAAGATTAAAATTTACTCCTCCGATATTCCGTAATTTTCTTTTTTTGCAACATAAAATACTCACTTAATCAAGTGAGTACTCACACAGTGAGTGGGTCACACAGATATTGATTCCATCTTTTTTTTCTTAGCGTGGTAAAATCATCAAATGAGTCCTCCCACCCCGGGCAGGGCGGGAGGGACTGTTAGACTTCTACTGACTAAAATCCACGGTGTCCAAAATAAAAAATATTGATTCCATCTAGTAAAATCCTATCATCATAAAATCCTCTTAATTATTAATATTTGATTCACCTTCATCCACAACAAAGGCAATAACAAAAACACATGCTTCTGACTGCTTCAAAGTTGGCCAATAAATAAGTACCAGCAATTCATGCCCAGCATGAGCAACAAATTGCAGTTTTCAGCGAGCTGCCTGCCCGTACACTGGTTTATTACAAATGTATGGCTTGTGCGCTGTGTTTTTCTTTTCCCTTGACTATTGTTTTATGTAAAAACTGGGATAGTTTTTATATAATATGGCTAACTTCTATTTCATAGATAATAATCATTACAAATCGGTCTATGTGCAACTTAAAATTGGCGACATATGCAAATAAACTACATAAATACCTGAATTATGCAACAAAGTCGCTAAAATAATTATGCGATATATTTTTTTTTTGTATTAGGTAGGTAGGATACAATTTCATAATACTAAGCGAGTGATATTGAGCGAGTAATATTAAGCGAGTGTTATTGTGTTTTTTTTATTATTTTTCGTTTACTACAATTCGATAAGTTGTTGTAATTTAGTTCTTGAAAACTTTCCTTACCGGAGTACTGAAACTGAAAGCTTTTGTTCTACATCCACTTGAAACTAATGTTAATTGGCACATTTTATATATTTGTACTTAGATTTACGAGTAGTTAAAATTTAAAAAGTCATACCTCAATCAGGCGATTTCAGGTAAAAATAAAAGAAAATTCGGGTTTTAATAATCACAATATATCATAATTTCCGTAAAACTGTGCCATACATAAAGGTCGCATCTGCAGGAAAAATACAAAGAGATATAAACCTTAATAATGAAAAATCTTCAATGTAATGGAATTCATTTTCCTTATTTTCTTTTTTGGAAATTGTCAGATGCGTCACTTTCACTTACAATCAGAATATCAGAATCTTATTGGTTAAAAGTCCGCTCTGTTCCTTTATTTGCTCTTTGCGTTTCAGGGTCACGGTTATCTTTACAGACAGCCCCGCGGCCCTGATTAAATGATTAGGGTATTTTTTCTGGATTAGTGCAAAATAACTTCTCATTTTGCCTAAAATGTACTGTAATGAAATGTCTTATTCCTAATGAAATTTTTTTTTTTTCTAATTGCCAAAAATCGGTGCGCTCCGTGTGTCAAATTACTAAGTTCCTTTGAGTTGATGTTTTAAACATAATTGGAAACTTATTAAATGGAAACCATATTGGGTGCCATGTCTTTGTGTTGCTTTTCCCAGAAGAGTAATATTCGAAGAAGTAGTTTATTACAGAGATAGGGTAAGTAATTAAATTCACTTTTCATGTAGGACGAGACACAATTAGCCGGTCTTATGAAGCTTGCAATATGTGTAAAGTGCTATTTTGCACTTTCGTTCAATTCAATATCAATTAGGTCTCATGGGAGAATATGTTATAGCCATATTAATTTGACATCTTTTTGTTTCTGAGTGAAAATATGGCCATTACCAAACCTGATGTCAGAGTTAATAATTTTAAAAAAAGTGGAGGAGTACAGACAAACGTAGTTTCCACTCCCCTCCATGTCAAAAAAGAGAAAGACTACTATCAAAACCTACCGAAAATGTGTTTTGATTTGAACTCGAATCTGATTGGCACAATTTCTCAACGTTCATTTTCTGCGAAGGGTCGAATCCAAACAAATGAAGTTCGAAATATTCAAACTTGGAACTAAATTCAACTGTTTGCGTTTGTAAATGTAACCCGAGAAGCCTTTTTACAACTCCTACTAATTTTAAAACTGTGGAGAAAAAAGTCGTTCGGAAACTTTTTAAAAGCCTTCGACTGTGTTTTTAACTTTTTAGACGAAAAATATAAAACTGAGAAGGCAAAGTTACTGAATTTTATTCATTTTGTGGAATTTCATCAAGGTATCTTTTTTCGGGTTAAATATTTTGCAGTTTACAAAGTAACTAGCTATTTTACTTGAATTTCGTTGAAAAACTATGCGGGCGCTCTTTTGTGCTCTTGTGTACATGCATTTTTATGTCATCTGTTATCGGGTTTAGAAAGCTAAGTGAGATTACTTTTTCTTTTAAATACGATATGTTCACATGTTCCATTACTGGTATTTTTTTTAACCACTGTTCATAATTATATTATATTTAAACTAGTAGCTGGCTTCTGCGGTTCTATAAACAACTGAAAATATAGAGATTTTTCAACATTTCAGTAAACTTAGTGACTTTTTTTAACTGAGCAAATCCGCAGCAGGTTAAAAAATCATAATATTATTTGAATATTAACTTGCTTTTGCCTACGGTTACACTCGCATTCATTTAGAATTTAATAATTTATTCAGCAACACTCGCCGTCTATTTTAGGAACGATATTGTTATTTTTTTCAAAAATAGTACTTTTTCGAGTCAAAATGTTACGCTGTCGATGTCGATTTCTGTATAGCCTGATTTCTGTATTCAGTGATTTATGCATGAAAAGGTGACTAAAGAACAACAACAAACAAGGTGAACAAACAAGTAAACGAACTTACTTTCACATTTATAATATTAAGGGCTGATTTTTCAATAGTCAGATAACTGATAAGTATAACTGAGGAATTAAAATAACAGTTTGACATATTTTCCATAAGCTGACAAACCGCCATTTTTATTCCTCAGATAAAAGTTACCTATTGAAAAATTAGCCCTAAGTTATGAATACGATCAGGAAGTTAGTATGATAAATAAAAAATTTAATAACCACTGCGAATTTTTTTTAGTACCAATTAAAACGTAACGTGCTTTATAATCCGAGTTCAGTAAAGCTAAATCAGGTTTATTCTTGATCGTGATCAAAACCAATCAATTTACCACGCGCGGGAATGCAAAGCAACGGTTAAAATTAAACCGTTCCTACTAAATATGAACTATCAAGCTAATTTTATAACCGATTACTTTGATTTATTAGTTTCTTTTGACCGTTAACTCAACAAGGTATGGTTAGCAGAATAAGATTGTGGACAACAAAGTTTCAGTTTGAGATTAACTTGATATTGAGACGTTACGGTTTTTTGCTCAAAAGCATTATTTTGTATAATGCAAAGGCAATAGTTTCCGATATCTTCTGTTTCAAATTAATTTACATTGCTATGTAAATAACATAATGTATGCCATTCTGACCTACTGTACCCTTAGCACGAATTTTCACTCTTTTACTTTACAGTATTTACAGCGTTTCTTGTATGAAAGAAATGGAACATTGCACCTCTGGTGTGCGAAAAATGAACTACTTAATTTTTTCTCTGAAAATTGTCAATTTGAAATTGTCAAAGTTCCAGTTTACTTTACGTCTCAAATACTGAAAATTCGTGCTAAGGGTACTGTGTGGCAATGTAACAATTTAAGTATAGCCTTCTTATAATTTTGAACAGAATATTTAAACATTAGTTATAACTTATCCGTTCAGTTTTTATTTTATTTTTGTTTTGTTTTTTTCTCTAACGTTTTTACACAACCTTTGTAGAACACTTCAAATTTACTAGTGAACTTTCAAGTGTGCTGATGTATTTACTAACCGTACTCTAACAGCAAAAACTTGATGTAGTTTCATGTCGATTTAACGACTGAAATTCATGGCATTCATCAAATCAGTCTATAAATACTACGAATAACGAGGTGTATGACGACAAGAAATCACAATTTCCTTACAATTCATAAAGATAGATAAAATCTACAATTTTTACTGTGAAGTAAAATATTTATCATTAAAGTCATGATAATAAATTTTATTTATTATAACTTATTAACTTAGGTACTGATAGACCCTATTTTTTATATTGTACACGCATTATCACTTGCATTTCGAATAGTAAAGTTTTTTTCTTGGATCCTTTCGACCAATAAATCCATTAAAATTTACAAACCATCCAAATAATCTTGTATTTGTTATTCAGCTGAATTAGAATCGGTTTCAAACAATCCCAGCAAAAGCACACAATGGCATTTCAAACCAACTCCCAAATACTTCGTGCTATTCAGAACCCCCGTAGCGTTTCGACCCTGTAAAGTCTACCCCATAGATTTATATTATGTGATATTGGTAGCCAACTACCCATATAAAGCTTACAGTATATATTTACCACGTGAGACGGGTTTTGTTTTATAGGAGACTGTCACGCGAACTCGATTTGTGACTATCGATTTGTTTTTGTTTCTGTCAATACGATTTTGGGTTGACTATCCCTGCGCTTTTTATTAGATTGGTTTACTCCATGAAGTAAAAGTTCAATATACCCGAGTCCGTAAAAAGGATAAGAGGGCAATGCATTTTCTCTTTTGTTAATGGCCATTATAACCTAACCTATTATTGTTGGGATGCCTTATGCTCATAGAGAGGCAAAACATGGGTTTGAGAGGAAAAAACGTCGAGAGTGAGACTTCAGTAGCTCAAATGTCACTTACGGGATATTTTCCGTGATTATATGTTACGCTGTTGCAAGCGCCATGATCGCGGGTTGACTACTTGAAACAGCGTGGAAATATCGGGAACTCAAACAAACATTTAATCACGGAAGATATCCCGTAAGTGACATTTTAAATTTAGAGACAAACCGTGAAAGCTTAAAACAGTGCTCAGTAGCCTATTACTGAACCAGAAAAGGTGGAATTGGTCCCTGGTCCCACTTTGGCACAGGGAAGGGTTGTGTCTGTAAAATAATGTCTTTTGATAAAAGGATTAGATTTTTCAGTAGGTATTCTTATGCCATGCAAAATTAATCTGTAAACTATGTAATAAAAACTTGCAGGGCCAGAAGCCCATCGCCTCTCATACATCAGATTGTGGTTTTGATTCCGAGCAAGTAACAATTTGATTATAAGATTAATAATCGTAGCCATTTTTTTGGAAAATATCTCTAAAATAAATTATTTCCTATTAGTAGTATTAATATCAAATATTGTGGCATAAAACACAGAAATACATAATTATGACGACCATTTTCTTTCTATTCTCATAATAAATACAGAACAGAATCTCAGTTGCACAAACATTTGTACACAAAGAAAAACAAAAGAATAGATGGGTCAGCGCGGGCAAGAAAAATATTGTTTTCATGAGAAAAGAACAATATTATTACTAGAAACGCAGTGTGTCAAGTTATTTCAGGCACAACTATCGGGATTAGACGCCTGCCACCTACTGGGGTCACGTGACTGTCTTCAAAGGACACTGTAGTCCTGAAACACAAAAGACAAAGGAACAGGTTGGATTTTTAGTTAGTAATAGTCTGACAGTCCTTTTTGCTCTCCTCAGGGCGCGAGGTCTAATTTGATGTCTTTTAGCACAACAAAAAAGCCATAACTTTGGAGACTCACTACCTATGACAAGAAGAAGCCCTGTGTCCCAGAAGTGGGAACAGCCGAATTCATCAAAAAATTATACGTGACATAAATAATATGAAAAGCAAAACCCAAAAATATAAAATAAAATAAGGAAAACTGACATATCAGAAAAGTAAAATAATAAATATCAGATGATGTCAGAAGGGACCGTCGCATGTCAAAGTATTATTCGTATTTAGCAAAATATTATCACAGCTATTTGTCAAAACAGGTAAAGGTCAGTACCCCGTGTAGGAAAATATTTATTTTATGTAGCGAGCAGTATTTTCACGCTTGTTATTTTTGTTTAGTTTCAAAACATGACGTTTTAACATTTTCAATTTTCCGAATGATTGCCTGCAGTAGCTTGTGGCTAAATAATAACAGCCGCATAGGTCAATATTCCGGGTTAAAACGCGCTTGCCGAAGTTGATCTGCGGATGGGTGACCATTATGTCATAGCGAGTTTCCTCCGTGCGTCGGAAAGCATGTACAGCCGGTCCCGGTTGTCATTTTGAAGATCTTTGACAGGCGTTATTAGTAGTCAGAAGCTCTTGAAGTCTTATAACCATAGTCTTACCATGGGTATCGTATTAACCAGTTACTGTGTTGTGGAGGTCCGATAGGCAGTCACTCCATGTAAAATACCGATATATTTAGCTGCATCTGGTTTACTGGAAGCCGACCCCAATACAGTTGGGAAAAGACAAGTTCGATATTCATAGTGAATGATAAAATGATATGATATTTAATATGATATTTATCTATGCTAGTAGTTTAACAAAACACCTTTACACGACTGTTTAGAAAATTTATAGACGAGTTAGTGTTCGCAAGACGTTTAAAGGGACCATTAGACTCATACACAAACTAGCATACTGTTTTAGTTATTCTTTGTGTCCCAGGGCTGCGATAACTTCTTCAGATATTTACAACTCTTGTTCAATTTATCCTTTAGACCTTATACTTTATTCAGTGTGAACGTTTTTCTCAACCATCACTTACAAGCAGAAAAATACGTATCGGGAGCACACTGCGCGCGCAACACGCGTGACTTAAGAGTATGGAATTTTAACCGCTCTAAAGAATTCTCCGCTGAATGCCAAACGATTACTAGTCGAAATGCTCGCATGCTTATCGAGTGTGAACGCAACCTAGTTTTCTTTGCGTGTCAAACGTGACGTCTGTACTTGTCCTTTGTATTGATATGACTTATTTATTTATTTGTTTTTACTCTCTTTAATTTTTTTTTCTGGAGTAACTGCTCAGCTAGTGTCGTTTAAAGTGTCTTCTGCCAAACTGTAAATTCTATAAGTAATTGTACACTTATATGTGCTGTTTCATTACCGCTAAAATTTTTTTTAAAAGCATTACGGTTATTCTGTTTTGTGCACATGAACCAAAACATTGTTCACTGTTAACTCTAGGGGTCACAGTAACTTATTTAGTCTCGAGACAGGATTTATTAACAGTTGAACTTATAAGGAACAATTAAGGCACGTAACTGTTTTCATATGGTTACAAAATAACCGGTCAATCTTCGCTGTCGTGCAAATATATAGTTCTATTTAAACCTAAGCTGTGTTCGCCATCATACCAGTATTCGCAGTAACATTATTGTTCACACAAAAGCGGATTGCGTTTTCCTTGTGGGTAGAGTATCGAGTTCCAGTTTCGCTTCTATCCACAGCGACAGCGATCACCGCTAAGCTCGCGCTACACACGGAACTTGATACTAAATACCTGATCGAAATTCGCGTATATACTTCTACGCACAGCCAACGAATACCGCTTAAGTCTGAATAGACTTTAATTTTTACTGCGTTGCACAGTTACCGCCGGCTTCGGTATTGTGTCATTGCTTAGTACCTCCGGAAATTAATATTGTATCTCAATCCAAATCTATGATAACTGCTTGTGATTTTTGATATGAAGGCTTGGATTGGCAAATCCAGTCCTTGATTGGTTACAGGCAACGACCGAGATCAAGATTGTATCTTCGATACAACATTGTTAATTTTCCAGTATTAGTCGATAAACATCTACCATGGACAATATCGTGAAATAAAATAAAAAAAACTTATTCGTATCTTTTTCAAAGTGAGTTCGCATAAAATTAAGACTGCTTTTATAAGCACAAAGACCTTTCCATCTCCTCAATTGCTGACCAAACACACCTCAAAACAACAACATGCCAAAAAGCAGTTCGTTAAAACATTTTACGATATACAATAGTGTTTAATCTCAGTCGTAAAGATGGCGGAGATTTTTTTTCTTTATTGAGCATTAAAACTGTGGCTCACGGCCGCTCTATGTGGTTTTTAATAATTTGTTTTTTTGCGGTCATTGTTTGTGAAAATGACAGAGTAAGAAAATCCATAGAAAGCGGCAGTGGTGAAAGACATATAAACTGACATATAATATGACTTCATAAACAAATTTTCATCTAAACTAGGCTGAGATTTAAAGGTTCTATCCTTTGAAATACCAGAAGCCTTAGCACAAAAACTTTCGTATTTAACCGTACCGTGTAATTGCGTAATTTACTTTTTTATTTATAATATTATTTTTGTTTAAATTATTTAATTTAAAATTGTAGAGATATGGAACGTTTTGAATGCATTTGTCACCTAATTAGGCGCTAAAGACACAGCTGTACCTGCATTCCCTATAATTAAACAGTGGCATTCTATGACTTCTATAATTTTTATGTAATGTGTTGACAGCACCATCCCTATCTAGACAAGTTCCAGACTCTGTGGTAAAACACCTAAATATAGCATTAAATAAATGTTTTCTGAACGTTACTTTTAAGTTCGGCGATGTCTGGATAGTGTAGTGAAAATAAAAAGATATCTAATGTTATTTTTTATTTGTTCATTAAAGTGTATTTGTATTGGGTTTTGTTTTTCAAGAGATGTTGTTGAATGAATGATGACTGAAAGGTATTTCGTAAATATTTTTTGAAATGACAATAAGTTAGTTGAGTTTTTCAAGATCTGTCTTCGTTCTGTTCACGGACTTATGATATTATGAATCAAGCGTATATTAAATGTTTCATTTTTGTTTCTTTATTTCTAATGCAAGTGTTTCATAATATTGTTTCGTCAAAGTCTGCCAATCAGTTTAAATTTAATTTAGTTCTTATTTTAACATAACTATAATACAATAATCATCCACTGTAATGTATCCGCCGTGGATAACTATTATTGGCTACTCATGTAATTCTGTTAAGGTGAGGTGAGACGCAAAACCGTCATTTTGTATTGTGTTTTATTCCTAAATGAAACGGATTTAAATTTTGAAAAAAACATAGTATATATTTCAGTCTTTGGTCTTCAGGTTTGGGCTCTTCGATACACGATTGCTTGCACTTTACTGCATCCAATTAAATCGCAAAAACAGGTCCAACTCATGGTTTGGATATCATTTCATTTGAGTTATACTAGGCTTTGAATAATAAAACTTATACCATCTTAAAGAGCATAAAAAATTAGATAAAATGCGGCGGTATCATTGTGAAAGGATGAGAAACCATACCATTAAGTCCAAAATCAGGTGATTTCATCTTTTCATACACTCGACCCTTGGCATTTAGTCGGTCTTGGACCGCGTCCGAGGTCGGACCCTACGTCAATTTTTTTGCAAACCCACCTCCACGCTATCTTCTATTACTGACAGAAGCAAACATTAATTTTAAATAGAAATACCTGTACATATTTTAATTTTCAAAATACTTGTAATATAGTTCATTTTATAAGGTTATAATTTTGTAAACAAATGGGCAGAAAAAGTAAGAAGTTGTCATCTTTGGCTCTTCGAAGGCTGAATAAACAAAAAAGGTAAGGATGCATGGGCAATATTATAAGAACCTCCTTTGTGTATTTATTTCTCTTTACTAATAGTAGGAGAGCTACTGAACCATCCGACTTACCTGTTTTCCACAAAGTTAGAATTAAAAAACCGGCCAAGTGCGTGTCGGGCCACTGACTTACTATGGGTGCTTCAATTGTTTCTTAGTGAAGTTCCGTCCGCCTATATGTTATCCAAGTACGTTTTATAAGTTAGTTGACTATTACTCGTAAACTTGTTAAGCCTACTTAGTCATGATAATTTTCTTTTATACTTCGTTATATATATACTACTATTGTGATTTTTTCACACCCCCAAACATAACCATTTAGCTGGTAGAGGGGGGGACTCGAGTCGAGCAAAAATGAGCACTTTAACGCTTAATATTTCACAAACGAATATTTTTATCAAAAAATTGTTAATGGAAACTATCAATGTTTTTAAAGGCCTATTTAATGATATCCTACACTAAGGGGTACGCCAGAAAAAAAAACTTCACCACTTTACGTGTACAGGAGGTACCTTAAAAAAATATTTTACGAGTTTTTATTTTACCATTTTTTTGGCGCAACAAATCGCAGTAAACATACTTACACCAAATTACAGCTTTCTAGTACTGGGCGTTTCTGAGCTAAGCTGCGGTCAGACGGACGGACGGACATGGCGAAACTATAAGGGTTAAAATTACAGTCATACTGTGAGAGCAAAAACCAAATGACTTTTTTTTTTTTTTTTAACGTGGTAAAATCATCAAATGAGTCCTCCCACCCCGGGCAGGGCGGGAGGGACTGTCAGACTTGTACTGACTAAAATCCACGGTGTCCTTCAGTAGCCCTTTATGTACCGGGGTCACGGTGAGGAAATAATCCCGCAACCCAAACCAAATGACTTAGTCTCCGTTTTGAGGAATGATAATACAACCACATAGATGCCTGCTACACCGGTACTTTCCAATAATAAAATTTAAAAAAATCTAGCTTTGTGGAGAACGGGTGGGATGTTTCAGTGGCTCCTAGACTATAACCTATAATATGCAAACCGCAAATATGTGTAAAACAATTGAATTTAAACCCAATATCAATAATATGTATAAAGAAGTCACGCTGGCAAAAGCTATAATGGTTTATTTTTCTCACGGAATAGATTTACCAACCGCATCAAATATTATGTAAGACAGTTGAATTTAGACCCTATGTCAGAGTTCCGAAAGCCACCGTGAATGCACTTATTATAATGGTTTACTGCTTCCAAATGTCAAATAGGTAGTGGTCATAGTGTACTAAGTGTCCACAGTATGATCATTTCCTACGAAAATATTAGTTATTACCTGCCGTGTCCCCTGATTCACCTCCACGCTTTAAAATAACGTAGATTTTTAATGTTTTAGAGCAATGCAGCTGCAGGCCAAGCGCAGTGCGCGTATATTGACGAATGATTCAGGGGATAGCGAGTAAGTGATTCTCTCCACTTTTTTATTTAATTTATAAAAAAAAAGTATTTAATGCTAATTATTATGAACTAATCAAAATCAATATTTGTATTATGGGTCAATTGTAGGTCGTGGGTTCTTCGAACCCCGCCAGGTGCATTACTTTGTGTAATTTTTTTCATCACCACTGCTGTCAAAACGGTGAAGGAATGCAAACGGCATGTCCTAGAACCAAAAATTCGAAGACATGTGACATCCACCAATCCGCACTGGGCCCGCGTGGTGGATTATGGTCCACTCCCCCTCACAGAGAGGAGGCCTGTGTCCCAGCAGTGGGAACGTTATAGGCTGATGATGATGATGAAAATAATACCGCAACAAAAAAATGATACATACAAACGTACCTTTACCAATCAATTCAAGTTGATCTACTGCTTTCCTCTACTCTGTAACTACTACCTAGACTTCGCAACTTTTGGCGCGCGTGTCATCGCGCATCGTAATTCACTACGTATCCGCTAGTCCTTGCAGGCGCTGCGGTAAGCGTTGGATGCCTGCGGTGCTCAGGAAAACCTGGCCTTAAGTACTTAGATAAGTGTTGGAAGCTGTTGTTATCCCTAATATAAATAAAATAAATAAAGCGCCACAAGTGAGTGTCGTCATAAACTTTCAAGTATCATTACTATTTCCAAGTATTTAATGATTATACCTAATGATTTAATATAACAAGCTCGAGACAAAGAGGTACAGTATTGCCAGGGCGTCAGAGTTGCGATAATGTATGACCAAGTTACCGTGGCTCTAGGGCAATTGAAACACAGGGTGGTTTTTGATCATTATGAATACAAATAGATTAATGGAACAAAAATAACATGTCACAATTTATGTGTACGTTAATACCGCGTTAGATTAGTAACTGAGTTGCAGTTATTAGCGCCCACCCCCTGGAGCGAATTAAACAGGTGTTCCATAAACAAATAAAATATTAAATTAAAAATTATAATCTGAATGTCCTTACTCCTTCGTCCGTCCTCCTCCCTAAACTACCCTCTAATGACCGAAATTAGATGTTGAAAAGCGACCTTAAATAAATAAAAACTACCCTATTATGAAATGAAAGATGTGAAAACCCATTTAACCAGAAAACAAGCTAAATGTTAACATAAAAACGTGAATTTTCTACCATTTTTTCCAAAAACAAAGCCAAAAAAATTCTCTAAAATTTTAAATCAACAAATGGAGAGAGTTTCCTGAAATTCGAGAGCATAACTGAAAACTATTACGCAAACGGCAAACGTCCCTAGAAAATTTAAAAATAAAATTTTGGCTTACATACCGAATATTTTATAGAATTCCCGAGGCACCAACATTGTGGTAAGGCAAATCTAATGATACTAGATTTTCCTAAATCGTTCCTAAACTTTAAGTTGGATAACTTATTTGTGTTTTCAATATTTTACTGACTTTTTAAAAGGGTTGTAATTTTAGAATGATGTAGGTTGACATTTAGAGGTGCTCAGATGCGAAAACTATCGTTGCTCTAAAAGGTGCCCTAAAATCATTGCTTAAACTGGAATAATTTTTACTGTGTTTTTGTCATAGATTTTTATTATTAAATGAAACTATCCCCACTAGGAATTTCTTCTGTATCGTGGGTGCGTTAACAACTCACAAATACTTGAACCATTTTGAAGACCATACATTTCTTTTTCGGTGCGGAAATCAAACTCACGATAGACAGCGTTGTCACTACGCTAAACGCAACCGTGGCAAAGCGACCGAAAAAGTGTCGAAAAAAAAATATTCTAGATTTTGATTACTTGGGTACAAACAAAGAAAATGTTCGTGTCTTATACATAATCATCATAAATAATGATAATTTCACCCCTATGCGAATCACCCCATCTTTCGCCCCCCTTTATGGTAATCGTCGACACAATCTGAGACAAAGGCAGGCGTGATTGTGGGGTAATAAGCAGTAAAACTGTGTTTACTGCAAATATGGAAAGAGGGAGTGTTCTTGTACTACCGTCCATTATTATAGTATAGTATAGGTAAGTATGTTATGTAGGGTGCAAGGGAGGTTGGTATATCTTTGGATATGGATAAAAAGATTTTTGAATTAAAATTGTAAAGGTCTCAGGAATGTTCTGGAATGCAAACCAGGTGGACTTTAGTCAGTCAAGTTTGACAATCTCTTGATCTATTCTCTACGGAAGAACTTAGGTGATGACTTTCGAAACGAAACAAATAATAAATTGAAAACGCATTCCAAACTGTACTTAGTAATCCAGGCTGCATCTGCCAAGATTTAAACGAAGTCAAGAAAAGTCACATGCTGGTTGAATTAGAATTTCAGGTACATACACTTCAGGAAAAAAATAAAATAAAGAAAGAGAGTGAGACATATTGCCTGCAATATCAAAGTTTGCATTGATCGTTGCTGCTGAAGAAAAACACAAACGATAAACGATTTTAAATATAAATACTTATTCATTTGTACTTATACAAAGTTTTTTCTTCTCAAACTCGTTATCAATGTCCTATTATGAAAATTTCCGAAATAAAATTCAGCAAAATCATTATCATACAACTAGCTAGTACCTACACAGCAATAAAGACGGTAATTGCATACCCGGTGAACCCAAAACAATAAAAATAACATAACAAGACATTACAGCCGTTAAGCAATATTCTACCTTATCTCCCGCCTCCAGAATTCCAATATTAGGTAACGGGCCTATTGTAATTTTAAGGTGCCCTTATTATCCAATAAAAACTTATATTGCCTTTTAATTTTAATCGACTAAAGAGCTATAAAAGCTATTGTTATAGACGAAGTTAAAAGACCCTTTTACTTGTGTCGCCGTTTCTAATAACAGAAGCTCTTGATTTTAGGGTTGATTTTAGCCTGAAAACGTTAGTTGCTTAAGAGTTTTAATAGTTGCCGCTATCGTAGATACTATTTCAGTAATCGCTTTTTGTGTACTAATAGGTAATTCTGCGTATTGTATTACCCAGTAGGTACTAGCTGGGTTCTAGAGGTCAGATAGTCAGTCGCTCTATGTAAAATACTGGTCTACTGCATTTGATAAGATTGGAAGCCGATCCTAAAATTCTTGGGAAAGTAATGATGGATTTGATGGATGGATTTTATGTTATTTGAAGGAATTGATTTTGAAAATTTTTCAGTCGAGAGGCATTTACAAAAATTTCGCCAATTCGACTCATTTTTTGGACAGCTCCCAGTTAAACAAAAAAATAATTATGCAAAAATGTGAAAATTGTTACCAAAAAAAAGAACTAAAGTTTAATATTATGCAAATGTTTCCATATCTCATAATTATTATGAAGGCAGATTTTCCCCTGTTGGCCAATTTAATAAAAGTCCCTGCATATTCAGTACTGTAAGAAATAGTACTTATTTATGAGAGAGAAAAATCCCATTCGCAGGAAAACACACTGTTTTGTGTGTTAGTAAAACTAGATTGTACCTCGAATTTTTTAGAACGTGACAAGTATCTTTATCTTTATCTTTCTTTACATATAATAAAATCGTAGAGCTGTCATTCCTGTACATTGAATATTTTTTTCTTTTTGTATTTTTTTCGAGATAAGGGATCGATTCTGATGCCATATCAACTTTTTTTTTCTTTCGAAATTTTTTATGTTTTTTTGATTTGATCTATCTCTTAAACTACTGTAAAGTTGTCGATCAAATTTTCCTCAAATATTCCTAATAATATGCTTCTGTTGATAGGCTATGAATCATTACGCTATTTTTCCTGGGAGATAAGCAATTTTAAATTTTGTTGTTTTTATCTGTTTGTTTTTAGTTGGAAGCTAAACCACTGGATATTATTTAGTCAATTTTTCCCCAAATATTCCTTAAACTGCTCTTCTATTAATAGGATATGTATAATTACGCTATTCCCTTTGGGGGATTAGCAATTTTATAATATGTTGATTTTCAGTCATTGTTGACATTTGTATAAGAACCGCTATTTGAAAACACTGCCAGCGTACTAGCCAGTCTGGTTGGTATCCTGCTTGACTTTCGTGCAAGGGGTCTCTGGATCAAATCTCGCTGTTTCTTTTTTTCACTTTTTGAGTTTTCTTATATTTGTCCTGAGAGTTTCAAATAATTAAAAAAAATGTGTATACTTTTATTTCAATATTATTCGCGATTTTAAATTATTACTATTTTTTTTCAATAGTTTTTCTAGGATATAAATCTACACTGATTTAAATTGTAGGTAGTAAGTTGGATATTTTTTTAAATTGTAATTGTTTCGAGGTGTGGAATTTTAAAGATTAGAAAAAAATGTGTTTATTTATGTTTTGAATTGGTGTTCAAACCAGTGCATAGATTCTGTTTTAAACGACGACAAGTTGTACTCATCGAGTCAGATAATTAGTTATTTTTTAGGTATCACGCGGAATGCAAGGGAGAAGAGCAATGCTATCGTACGTTCAATTTGCAGCGATACTGTAAATCAACCCAAAAATGATAGTCTAATGTTTAAAATAAACACGGTTCTTTGAAATTAATGTCGCTCAAATAAGGACGTTTCCTATGCAAACTATGTACCTAGACATAACATTATTGATCTAAACTAATAATAAAAATGCAAGTATGTTTGTTTTTTACCTTTTCACGCATTACTACCTACTGAATCGATCGTCCCAAAATTTAGCATATACGTTGTCAGGAGTATAGACACGGATATAAGGTATCTTACATCCCGAATAACAGAAGAGAGCTGTTGCCGAGAAAACAATTACGTTCATATTCCAGATGGCGCCACACGATCCGTATTGTTTCTCAAATTCTAAAATAACGCAAGCGAAGCCGCGGGCAAACACTAGTTGTTTCATATATCTACCTTTGATATTTTGTGAAACATATTTAAAAAGTTTCTCTTAAAAATACTTGATAGAATTTATTAGTATTTATAGTCACGCGCTGGTGACACATGACACTTGTTACCCCGAACGCACCCCAGGGTCGAGGGACTATCATAATAGGCCACCGCGTCCCTAAAACGCAAAAAGCGTAGTGTAAGAAGGGTAAGAATAGGTTGGTTGTTAGACAATCAAGTCCATTGCGCTCCACACATCGGTGGGTCGACACATTTGATGGTTTTCCCAAAAAAAACCGTAAATTGTGGAAATGTGTTTTGTAACTGACATAATTATAGGTAGAACAAAATCGATACATAAAAATACTTAGCCTTCAATCAATACTGAAACAAATTCTTATACACACTTCCCGATCCCACCAGTGTTTACTTTGTAAGTAAATATTTACCTTACGTCATTAGATACAAGATTACATTCACTGACAGCGGGGCGCCGAAACCATAGCAAAAAAAAAACAATTTTCTATTTCTGTGGTAACGAAAGATGGTCGGTGAATGATTTTGATACATGGTTCTTGTCTGGCGTTGAGTGAATGAAAGAGTGATTCGTTATTTTTAGTTCAATAGAACTAAGAATGTATTTTTACCACTGAAAGTGAACGATATCAGCATAGTCATGGTTAGTATTCTAAGTTGCTGACTAAGGCTGAGCGCAGACTTGAGTCACAACTGTTTTAAGACAGTCTTGTCTCACATAGACAAGTCTGTCTTAAAATATAAACAAAACTGTTTTGTCTACGACACGCCGCTTACCTGAAACAAAACTGTTCAGTGTCAGACTTGTCGCTGTGCAGTTCTTGTGCCTATTAGACAATTTTGTCTAAGAGACGTTTTGTTTTAAGTGTGCGCATCTTCATGGTTTTTGTAAAGCAATAGTCTCTCTTAAAACTGTTTTGACTCAAATCTGCGGTCAGCCTAAGCTAAAGGCTCATTGGTGACGTAAGATAAGATTCACACCAACCGGCCGGATCCGGCAGCATTTTACAATGCGGTAAAGAACATTGAAATCTATTAAGAGTGAATACAGTTCATAACTTGGTCTTAGTTCAACTCTGGTCTCTTAAAAAAGACGTATATCCCGAAACATATAAGACACGAGGAGATATACAAACAAGCCATTCCCTTCGTCATCAGAAGAGATTAAATTTACCCCAGTCCCATCTTAAAATGCACTCTTCTAGTCCATATTCAATGTCAATCAAAATATACAATAAATTACCAGAGTATTTAAAACAAATAGAGAAAACAAATATATTTTTAAGGAGAGTAAAAGAATTTTTAATTAACAAAAGCTATTACTCATTAGACGATTTTTTAAATGATAAATAAAGCCTATCTAACTAATTTGACTGAAAATATACCAAACTATAAAATAATACTTAAATAAATAAATGACAGATAATTAAAATACTTATTAATTACTACAGAGACAATAAAATATAAATAATTAAATTAAATATAAATAAATAAAGAAAATATAAATAAATAACATATAAATAAATTAATAACATATAAATAAATTAATAAAATATAACTGGAACACAATAAATATTTTTTATAAATTATAATTACATAAATACAATCAAACATGATAAAATATTACTTCATAAAATTAATGACTTCTAGTACGTTTTAGTGCAATGAACATAATCTATAAAAACGCTCTTCCTCTCTCCAACCATATCCAAACTTTGCTGTGCCCGACAGGGTCCATAATTGTTTCTCTCTAATTGTATCTTTACCACCTGTATGTACATTATGGAATGCAATAAAACATTTGAATTGAATTGAATTGAATTGAATTGTATTATTCGTTCTGAAATCGTTCCATTTATGTTGTCTCGTGTGTTTATATTCAATTTAAATAAATATTTGTCGTAATATCAATTAATTATTCCATAAGTAAACAGGACGGTTATGGACTAGAGCAGTTCTCGTGAAAACAGACCACATAACCGAAAACATAATGAAAGGCTTACTGTGATAGCTGAAAATCCCGTTGACAAGCAATTAAAATATTGATTTTAAGGGGCCCATATTTTAGAGCGCAGCAGGCATTTAGAGCGATTTCCCCCCCTCCTGTCACGTGGCATCACAGCGCTTTTCAAATGAACTTCGCTGACCCCGTTAAAAAACGTACCACCTTGAGCTTATTCTAGCCTAGTACTTTGACAGGCCATTTAGCGTTACCCCCGCTCTGCATGTCACGTGGCGCCAGAGCGCAAAACGTACCACCTTGATCTTATACTAGCCTAGTACTTTTGCTGGTTAGTGAGATTCTAACAGTTTTTAAGCCTACCTGGAATATAACAACTTTTTACTTTTGAAAAATGCGCAGTACAAAGCGTCTCTATGAGATATCGACACGGGCATATTATTGCATACGTTCATGCATTTTTATTTCGAGAAATTCTTTTAAACATGTTTAAAATTCATCTATCTTCAATTTATTTAATAAAAAATATGGTATCCAAGTTAAAGCACAAGTTACTTGTAAAAGTAAGAGTACCATATTATTTGAAATCTTTAAATAATGCAAAAAGAGTATCATCATATCAAGCAAGGATCGAACCCGAACCTCGTAGCTTACCAGTCCCAGCGTTCTTACGTTCGGCTACGCAGTCCGCTGAGCAGACAATTAAAATAGCTGTTCATAAATTATGTCATGATTTTTCATTAGTTCTGATAAAAAAAACAACAGACGACGAAGCTTTATCTTTCACATTTTATGTAATCCTGGTACTATCGGGACAAATGCAAGCACATTTTACGACTCTCCTATCAAACTATAAGGCTGCGTTTCCACCAGAGATGTGCGAGGATCCGTAGCGAGGGATGTGTTTGCAAAGAACCAATAAAATCGCTTCATTTACCTCGCTTCGGTCAGTACAGCTCTGGTGAAAACGGATCAGTGGAGCTAGATTTTTGCCCATACAAAACAAGCAAGGGATTTGTTCGAGGTATTTGTACGAGGGATGTGTGAGAGGGATGTGTTGCGAAGGATGTGTACGAGAGATATGTGCGAGGGATGTGTAAGTGTGATATGTTGTGAGGAGTGTGTGTTGTGTCTTCATTCCCACTACACCGCACCCTCGTCGCCACATTTCACAGCTACGCTACACATCTTCATAGGCACATTTTCATCGCACAGCTTTGGTGGAAACAACCGCACCAGACCATAACATTGTCCTGAATTCAGGATCAGATATTCAGAATATGATTAAGAGTAAGAAACTTAGTCGCCAAAGCATGTACTAAATCGTGTCCTAATTAGGATGCTACTCGTTCTAAATGCAATTACACTTTCCTGAATAATTCTGGACGTCCTGAATATCGGAGCCTGAATTTAGGACAGTGTAAATTGCCCCTTATGTTTTGAAAGTCTAAAATAGTTTGAAACACCGCCGTGATGATATCTTTCGTAATATGTTTGCCTGGTAAGATCGTCAGAAACTGCCCTTAAAAATGATTGAAGGAACTTCGTGAAAATCTCGAATCGAAACTCTTTCATATCTATGATAGCCTAGTACCAAAAACTTCGTGTATGACTTGTTAGAGCAGTGTTGTATAGTTTATGTGGCAGATTAGATAGAGACAAAGATACCATAAGAGAGAAACATCGAAGATATCATGGTGTCTCTGTCACACGACAGTGACAGAAATATACTTCGATGCCGCCTGCACTGTGTCTGTAATCTAACCGTTGCGTTTTATGCTTTCCTGTTAACGTGGCTACAAAATTGCACTAAATAGTTAAAACTCAGAAATAAATGGATATTACGTATATTATATCGATCACTAGCGGGGGGAATGGCGCGAGCCAGCAAAAGCGACACAGGTCCTACCTCGGACACGCCTCGCGGGCGACTGAAGCAATGCGTGTAGGGCACGTCGTTATATAGTAAAGGGTAAAAAAAAAACAGAAATATTTAGAAAAAAAGTAATCGGAAATTGTTCTGACAAACATCATTACCTATCTATTGATATATTTTTTAGGTCTATAAGCATGGTCTACTTCAAGTACCACCGCAAAAACGTTAAAAAAATCTCTATTTTCGCGATTTTTTTTGATCAAGTCAAGTTATGAATATCGCGTTTTCAACCGCAGGTTTATTTAGATAGTTTATTGAACTACAACATATATTTTTTTCGGATCGAAAAAAAGAATATTTGATTGTTTATTGTTGAATCAAAAATAGGTCGATTCCTGATTACGTGGCCTTAATTAGTTTTATTACGAATTTCGATCAGAAAGGACCTTTAATGGTTACCGTTTTAAATATTAAATTAAATAAAAATGTATTTTATCTCCCATTAATGTGGTCTATTTTTGTCCGGACAAAATGAACCGTTTTATGTTTAGTGAAACAGGTTGCGGAGAGATTCAGGTTCATAAATATTTTTACGATTTAATATTGCTTTTATAAGTCTAAAAGAAAATAATAGTCTGAGGATGTTTTTTCAGTGATTTGATATTGTTTAGTACCTAACTTTTAATAACAACATTCAAATATAGGTACGTGTTTAATTTATATTCAAAAAATTATAACTTAAAAATGTTTATTTTTTTAAATATCGGAGATGGGTTTGCTTTTGTCTGTAGTAGCTTGTGGTAGTGCTATGTTGGATGTTACAGAGATAAATTCTACAATGGAGCGAGATAACCCCGAAGATGCCTGTTCACTCTAATTATGAAGAGATTAATGCCTTTTTATTTGGGGTAGCGTTTTTCACCAAGTTAAAAAAAAAAAAAAACACTCACACGGTTTAGTTTTTTAAACTCAAATCGTAAAGAACAAACAAAAACCTAGGATAATGATATTTAAAATTAATTATAATCAATATTTTACACTACCATAACACATAATGATGTGACCATTTGATACAAATTAATGACAAAATTAATTAGTCTTTGTACTGATCATTTTGCTGAAATATAACGGATTACTGAAAAGCTCATCCATGCGCGTAATTAACACATATCTGGTGATAATTACTGTGTTATGATGATGATACGAACCTATTAGCATGTTATTTTGAACTTTTGATTAACCTTTTAATGTTTTTCGATCCTATTTGTTGTGTATTTTATAAAGATTATATTTTAATCGGTATTCAATTTTTGTGCTCAAAGATAATATCAAAATAGATATGAAAAGGTATAATCAAACTTAAAAATCACAATTATTATAATGAACATCACTAACTCATTCATTTTTCTTTTCCCTTGGGGCTTACTGTTTTATATCGAATGTCATTTCCCTTGAAGGGTAGGTATAAAATCTACCATGAAATGTCAAACGAGTAACTGACACCTACAAAATGAGTTCCACAATATTACCAACGCAATTTTAAAGTAACATAGGAACTCTTTTAATGAGAACCGTCTCATGTTGGTGGCAACATGTTCGTTTTAAATTAATTTTCTGCTGCACTTTTATTAAAACGCACTACAGTTTAGAACCGGGTAACAGTTAATTTGAAGTTTGCTGTAATATTGCACTGTAGTGTATGAAAGATCTCGCAAATTAATTGTTGAAAGAGATTAAAATTTGGTAAAAAATTTGGAGAAACTCAAAAGATGTTACTAAATATTTGGATATCAAAGACTTAGGGCGACTTTTACCAACGGTTAAACATGTTTAAAATTTTATTTATGCACAAAATTCTGTTGACTTTTATCCTACTACTATTATAAAGGCGAAAGTTTGTAAGTATGGATGTATGGATGTTTGTTACTCTTTCACGCAAAAACCACTTAACGGATTAAGCTAAAATTTGGTACACAGATAGTTTATAACCTGGATTAACACAGGATAGTTTTTATCCTGATTTTATGTTCCCGTGGGATAATTTTCGAGTTGTAGCGGGTGAAGCCGCGAGCAGCAGCTAGTGCTTAAATAAAATTTTAAACATGAAATTGTGTAAACACATGCACACAACATGGTAAAAGTCACCCTTAGTTTTGTTCTAAAAGGAATTATTTCTAAATGCAAAAAAAAACTGCTCTATTCTAGTATTGAAATAGAGAACACTGCCGACAAACTGTATTGCAGTTTGGCAGAAAACATGTGTTCTAATGTAAATGTTATACATTTCTGAATAAATAAATAAATAAAGTATAAATGGTTGATTTGAATGCGTAAGTTGTAAATGACGCAGTGACGCCATAAAAGTAAAATGATTCCAGGAAAATGTTTCTGACAGAATGTTTTTAGAAGTTATATAGGTCCTGATACAAATAGGGCAATTCAAAAAACATGGTGAATCTAACTAGTACAAATCTAACAGTACGTCCCGGTACATGCAAGGTGAGATGAGTAATTTGATGAACCTTAAGAAAATATCAAGTAAAAAAATATTCAGTACTTTTTGAACACCAAAAGTTAAAATGACATCATGTAACTTTCAATATGTAAATAACTATAAAATATGTCGCAACATTATAATGACGAATCGAAGATGATTAATCTATAATTATAAATAAATAATAACCTTTCTCTTATCTAAACATTTCTAAGCACTAATGTTAGTAGACACTAGTATACTGTCTAGCCTCTGGGGCCATTAAATATTCGTTAGTATCAGATTAACCGAGTAGATATCTTTAAGCTACTATTTTGAGCTTTTGAGCTCCGTGGAAGTATTTGTGATGTTCACCTTGTATTATTAGTAGGCTTTTTTTTAACTTTTTTTTTTTGTTACGAGGTAAAATCACCAAATGAGTCTTCCCACCCCAGGCAGGGCGGGAGGGACTGTCAAACTTGTACTGACTAAAATCTACGGTGTCCTATAATAGCCCTTAAGTTCACGGTAATGAGATAAGTCCCGCGACCATTATTATTAGGCCAGATAAACATAAAACTAACTCTACTGTTGTCAACAATATCTATGGAATTTCTGGAGCTTTCACGTTATACGGTAAAGATATCGGCACGAATTCGGGTAGTTTCAATATTGCATTTATTGGGAAAATAAGAGAGAGTGGTTAGAGGAGCCAGTGTTGTGTCGTTACCGTTATCGTGTGGAGTGAAAGAGCCCATTATACAGGCAACTGTTCTGCTGCCTGAAAGAGTTTTCAACATTTATTTTTCGGGTCAATTCAAGTCAGGCTGTAACCCTGTAAACATGTGACTATGTTGCAGCGCAACCACCACCAGGCTAGATTTTTTCTTATTTATTTCATTTGCTTCCAGTTAAGCAAAATTTAATTTGTAAACCTTTGACATTCGTACTGTCAGTCAGAAACTCTAACCCCGTTATTAATAAACGTGGACTAAAGTTACAACCAAGGTAATCCTCGGATTAAGCATACATTTTTTACGGATTAACCTTGGCGTAACTTTAGTCCACGTTTATTAATAAGGGGGTAAAAGTCTGACAACCAGCCTTACCATGGGGTATCGTAATACCCAGTTACTGGGTGGTGGAGGTCTGATTGGCAGTCGCTCTGTGTAAAATACTGATGTCCAGCTGCATATGGTTCGACTGGAAGCCGACCCCAATATAGTTGCAAAAAAGCTAGGCAGGAAGATGCTTCCAGTTTAACAAAATTATCCTCCACAACCCATTAACCGAGAAATACGACATCATTGGTAAAATTAGTGGCCCGGTTTCGAGTTTAAGACCAACTGCCTATCGCGCTTTTTGAGCCTGATAACCAGGCCCTGATTATAAATATACACATGAAAAGTTTTATCCATTATGACGTAAACCCTTATCAGAAAAATTACTACTTCTTTACAAAAACTCTTCAAAGGGTAGATACTAAAAATAACAAAAATGTATGTTGACTTATTTACTTTTGCCTCAACTGACAGGCTGAGCAAAGAATATATACATTATAAGTATCCCCTAATTTTAACTCAGTATTTACCAAGTAAGCCTCTGGAGAGGAGATCGGTAAAAGGCAACGTTAGCGAATTATAGGTACACACTTCTTTAACGTTATCTACATCTCGAGGGGATAAGACCGCTTAGTATGGCTTTTACACGCTTTTAATATTATTGACTCCTGTAGATTTTTTTTGGTACTATAAAATTTTGTTTAAAACTCTGAAGGGCGTCACACATAGCAGCTATAATGTAAAGATGTACATTATAGCACGATACATCTTAATACATCTTTTAATAGAGATTCCAAGATGTAAAAATATATAGCTGCCGTGTGTGGTCTCCTGACAATTTCTATGGAAAGATGTAATGAGATGTATCGTGCTATAATATTATACATCATTACATTATAGCAGCTGTGTGTGATGTCCTTTAAATTAATTTATGCCATTGTTTCCCTGGAACCAGAATGTTTAGTATTTATGTTCTTTGCATTTTTAGGGTTCCGTAGTCAACAAGGAACCCGTATAGTTTCGCCATGTCCGTCCGTCCGTCCGTCCGTCTGTCCGCAGTTTAGCTCAGAGACGCACAGTACTAGAGAGCTGTAATTTGGTGTAAATATACGGATTTGTTGTGCCGAAAAAGTGGTAAAATAAAATCTGGTAAAATATTTTTTTTTAGGGTACCTCCAGTACTTACACGTAAAGTGCGGATTTTTTTTTTCTCGCGTACCTCTTAGTGTGGGGTATCATTAAATAAGCCTTTAAAAAAATAATGCTAGTTTCCATTAAGAATTTTTTGATAAAAAAATTCGTTTGTGAAATATTAAGCTTTAAAGTGCTAAATTTTGCTCGACTCGAGTGTCCCCCCCCCCCTCTACCAGCTAAACAGTTATGTTTGGGGGTGTGAAAAAATTCACAATAGTAGTATATATAACGAAGTTTAAAAGAAAATTATCATGACTAAGTAGGCTTTACAACTTTACGAGTAATAGTCGACCAACTTATAAAATGTACTTGAATATCATATTTTCTTAAACAAAATGTATCGGAGACAACTGCAAATGTAAGTTTGTCAACTTTATTTTTACAGCTTTTATAGGTATGTTTTTTGGGGATAGGTAGGTTTTTCTCTTCAACTATTTTTAACTAAATTCAAAAAAAGGAGGAGGTTCTAAATTCTTCGTAATCTTTTTTCTTATGTATTTTCCCCGATTTCTCAAAGACTCCTGGATCGATTTTGAAAATTCTTCTTTTTAAAATTAAATTCAGCGAATCAGTTTAGTTAGTTCGCATAAGTATTTTGATGGGCAACTACGGAACCCTACACTATGCGTGGCCCGACACGCACTTGGCCGGTTTTTTCTAATACATGACCGTACCATTTTCCTGAGACTACGAATTACCAAAAAGTTTCGATCATAATCAAAATCTTGGAAACCAGATTTCTTTAGTATTCAATAAGTTCCTTTATCTTTAAACAAATACAAAGGATCATACTAATCTCTTCCTCGTAATAAATCGTCTAATAACAAAGTCAACAACTTTAATTAACTTAGTAAAGACAAAATAGTTTCCTTCTGTAATAAATCGCGTCAAGGTGACGATTCTTCGCCCTTAACTGACTTCGAACTTTATTTCTTTCAGATAGAGTTCATTTTTACGTGCATGTGTGGTTGTCTAGGAAAGATGAATGTGCTATAAAAGTGTTTTTTTTCTTCCACTTTCGGTCTAATATTGGCGAACAATATTGGAGCTAGATATTGTTTTACGATGTTACAGTTTGACGTGATATTCGATATATTGGTGCGTGTTGTGCCCATTTTCTCGGAAACACTTCCAGGCTCTTGGTTTTTATGGCTAGTGTTGTAACTATTCTGATTTGGGCATGGTATTAGGTCCCTTAGTTTATTGGGTACGTCGTAAAGAGCGATATGCGTGTCCGTGTTGTTATTTCTAGTAAACTAAAATTTGCCTATATTTGATGTGGATTTTTAAGGTTTATGAGTTTTAAATCGAAAGTAGAGTTGACTACCATTTTTATTGGACTGGTGGTCTAGAACCACCCATTACTTGCTGTACGAATGCCCTTGATTGTGTTGGTAGACATTGTTGAAAATAATCTGGTAACATTAAATAAACCAATGAATATTGTTTATGGTACCTATCATGTTAGTCTATGCATGTGTCTATGCGCTTCCTACTCTATGGTTGTCTATGCGTGTCTCAATAAAAGTTTACTGTGCGTCATCTTCCTTTGAATGAAACGTTTAATTGTTTAATTTCTCCAACTCATTAGAAACAATTACCTATTAAGACTTAATATGATCTATTACGGTTTCACACCTCTCTCAGAAAGGGGGTATACAGCAGTGAGGTCTTTACCAGCTAATAATACGTAAGTTAGGTAAATAGACTTCTAAAATGCAGAGACAACAAGTCTAATTTAATTTTCTGTGCGATATTCCAACTATGGTACCTACCAGTAAACTGTGTCAGACATGCTTAAAGAAATATACGAGACGGAGTAAAAACATGATTTCATTTGGAAAATGAGAAAATGTTTTCATAGAAAAGTGTTCCACGTTATTTTAAAATAAAACCGGGAAGAGCCGTGTATTTTCTGGAAATTAGATTTTTCTGTGAAATCTGGGTATGTTTCATTATATTCGTTTGTACAGGAAATGTTACTGTTTCATCCAGAGATGTTTTGCAAGATATGTTTAAAACTGAGAGTATTTTCCTGAAATCTTGAAGAAAGGCTTGAAAGGATGTCAATTACTATTAGACGATAATTTTAATATTACCTACATGAAATACTCATATCAGTATCAAAAAGCTAATTATTTTAATGATTTTTGTTTTATTTAATTTTATTCTATATTTCAGGTAACGAAGAAGTCGTCAGCTATTCTATGGTAATATGACAGTTTTACATTTGAAACTTTTTCAAAAACGGACTCGACCTACTAAAATCTTAAAGTAGTTGATCTGGGTCTGGGTTACGTGAATTTTAAATATTATTTTGTTGACGCACCCAAGACACACCGGAAAAATCATTTCCTCATGTGGGACAACATGTCATTGTGAATAAAAATATTGTATGAAGAGCTATGAATGCGGGTGATGTGAAAAAGTATTAGGTAAGGATTGTGTAGTAGGTGACGATCTGTAGTTCTTGCCCAAGCGCATGAGAAAAGGTGTAAGCTATTTTCAAACAGCCAGGGGTGCAAACGCGAACCGAGGCTTTTTTGTTTGTACGAGTAAAGCCAATCACATAGACTATCGGATCGCTTTCGCTTTTCTATGTGACTGGATTCAAACAATTCCATACATTACAAATAAAAAAGGCTTTCTATCGCATTCGCTTCGCCTTTCTGTTTGACAATAGCTTTAGGCCGGTTTCAGTGCTTTCCTGACCATCGCGTGCCCGTACCTCTGTCGCGCTTGTCATTTGTATCAAAATACACAAATCGTTACAGTGCTCGACCGACGGTACGGAAAAGACAGAACGGACGGTCAGGAAAGCACTGAAACCGGCCTTAGTTACGTACAGACGACAGCACATCAGGCTACCACAATCTGTCAGATTTCTTTAATAGAATTTCAACCTTATCACAAGAGTGGACGGTTAATGTTTGATGGGTAAAATCTGACAGATTTGGGTAGGTTGACCTGCTGGCGTCTGTATGTAAGCTCCAAGAAGAACAGTAAATTATCGAATCCCAAGACATTAATATTATGCACACTGTAGTTTGAAACCACATAATTATTGTAATTATCATACAATAGACTTGGTCAGCTCACCGTGACAGATTTGTGCTGTAATGCATGTGACGGCGTCAACATATTAGTTAATCAATTAGCTGACTGAATAAACAGATATCTATCTTCTAGAGATGGATACAATTAGTGGGCTAAGTGACGTCAGAGCTAGTGCTAATTAGCATTCCAGGTGGATTTGAAAACACTGAGGCCCTGGTCCGTGAAGCCCGAATGTGAAGAAACGGGGTGGTTTTTATTCATTAAGAATCTGACAGTCCTTCCGGTCCACTCAGGGCGGGAGGACTCCTGATGCTATTTCCCACCAAAAAAAAAAGGAAAATAGGTGAATTTTAGTTTTAACCACTTCCCTGTCCGATCACATGTGACTCACGACTATTGTTTAGGTATTGTGTCTGCTGCGCGGACAGTGAAAGTGTTAAAGTAAATAATAATAGTCAAAAAAAGGTTGACGATCTCACACATGCCGCCTGCACAATGTATATGTCGTAGGATAATTTGATACTTCGAATCTTCGCGTAAATCCTAGGGGTTTTGCGAAAACGCGGATAATTAGACATAGGTGAAAAATTATCAAATCTTACTGGACAAATTCAGGATTTTTGCGAAAATATTCGTTATTATAGCAATATTGCGAAACGAAACGCTGGCTGTTATGAAATAAGAACGCTGATTGGTCGGTCAGCGCGTTCAATAAGAGATCGTCTCTGATTGGTTGACGTCTTAATTTTAACGTTAATCATCGGCAAACTAGAAACCAATTAGAAGTCAGCCAGCAAAATTGTAGCCAATCAGTGTTGAGCACATCAAATCTTACTATAATAACGAGTATTTTCGCAAAAATCCTGACTTTGTCCAGTAAGATTTGATAATTTTTCGCCTATGTCTAATTATCCGCGTTTTCGCAAAACCCCTAGGATTTCCGCGAAGATTCGAAGTATCAAATTATCCTACGACATATACAAACAGTAAGAGTGAATAAGGTAGTACTTACTTTTCAAATATCAGGTATATGGCTGCAACAAAACAGAAACATTATTACATTAAGATCTTAGAAACCTACCTAATAGAGATACTAATTCATCAAAAAAAAAAAGGTTGCACTCCAGGAGTGCCGGTAGAAGTGAAAACTTTTTTGTTACTATGTTTTATTTTTAATTTGAATGACGTCTTACTCATTTTCGATCAGGGTCACGTGACCCTGACGCGAGTTTTGGTCACGTGACCCTGACGCGAGTTTTAAATTTTTTACCCATTACAGAAAAAGTGTACAACGCCGCTAAAGAAGTTTTCACTTCAAAAATTCTTCATGCCTCTCATCAAAAGGTCGCGGGATTATTTCCTTACCGTGACCCCGGAACAGAAAGGGCTATTGAAGGACACCGTGGATTTTAGTCAGTAAAAGTCTGACAGTCCCTCCCGCCCTGCCCGGGGTCGGGGGACTCATTTGATGATTTTACCACGCTAAAAAAAAAGCCTCTCATCAAAAATATCGAGGGTATAGTGCTCAAACCCAATAAGTGCCAAAAAATCAAAAATCGTTTTATTAGTTCATCTTAATGCATTTTTGACGCTCTTTCTAGTGGTCTAATCCAATAAGTGGAATTCGCAGCAGAAAGAAAGTTACTTAAGGTAATAACCCAATAAAGTCACCACATTTGGCCAAAACTTAAAAACTGGTACCCTATAAAGCGTGTTATCTTGTAACATAATATTTTTATTTCACGCTTAAACCACATAAAGCTTTTTATTGGTATTGAGTGTTCAATAATTTTAACTTAAATGACCCAACTGTTTAGAGGCAAAAATCACTATTTGTATTTATCGGGTTTTATCTTTAAATACGTAGATTAAAAAAACAAACAAAAACCAAAAGTTAAATCAAAACAAATGTATTTGTCGGGTTTTACCACGGTTTTACTGTTCGATTATGTTTCAAAAGTAACAAGTTATGTTTAGTTATATTGTATTAGCTCTCATCGTCAACAAAATTTCTTGAAACTTTGTTCGAAGAAGAACCCAATAAATCAATTGGACCTATGAGCTTCTAGCATTACTGTTGTCAGTTTGCGGGGCGCATTTGCATCGCGTGTGTTGTTATCGAAGTTCTTTTATTAGTGCGATAATACTCTAAACTAAAGCATAGTTTTTTGAAGTTGGTTAAAAATACTAGCGTAGTCCGAACTAAGCTTATGCGAATAGAAAATCGTTTTTAAAGCAGGTTTTTTTTTATCGTGGTAAAATCATCAAATGAGTCCTCCCGCCCCAGGCAGGGCGGGAGGGACTGTCAGACTTGTACTGACTAAAATCCACGGTGTCCTTCAATAGCCCTTTATGTTCCGGGGTCACAGTAAGGAAATAATCTCGCGACCCCGGCAGGCTTTGGTCCTCTGAGAGGGGGGCCCCGTTATTATGCTGACGCTCTTTGAGACGCGCGTTGGACACAAAGCGCCGTCGACCCAGGCATGGTCCATGGCCGGGCAGCGAGTTGCCCTTTATTCGCTGCCCGCATGCTCGCGCCTACCCTGGCCGGAGATCGTCTGCTTACGTCCGACGCCGCGGGTGCCTACCACTGCAGTTGCGGCGGAGGGAGGACGCTATCCTGTCTCTCAAGTGACCCGCCTCCGCCTTCACGAGCATTGCTGCTTCGCAGAGAGAGGCAACCGCTTCCCACTCCGTCTCGCCCCGCAGCATGGCCGCAACCAATGCCGGGCGCGAGTCTTGCACTGTATGCTTTACTGTGCCCTCCGGGCGATCCTCGTAGTGGTGACACCCGGGTGTTTCCTCCTTCCCTATCAGACACAGGTAACTCCCGAAACTTCCGTGTCCATCGAGGACCTGCGTCATGCGGTAGGTCAGGACCCCGTGACGCCTATCCTGCAACTCCTCAAAGAGGGATCTTAATGCCGCGATTGCAGGTCGCCGTACCACTTAGCCTTGCTAAAAAACTCGAAAAAAATAAAAAAATATCTCGAAAAACTTATCATACTAGAGGAATTTCATGCATGGATGTATGGTATGAAGACGTACACCAAACCGACAGCTTTCGAAAGTGACGAAGGGTGATTTCTCTTGATTTCTTTGTGATTCTTTAAAAAAAACATGTTCGAAGTACATAATATGTTTGATTTCTCTAGATCTAAAACCCAATAAGTCGGTACCCTTTGTAACTTAAATTTTTATTATGACAAAATGGACTACCTCAGAAACTCAAAAGTACTGTTTTACACTAATTAAACGTATCCACTTTTACCACAAATACTCATTATACCGATATTATTTGAATAACATAGGTATTTATGTCCTTGAAACTTAAATATTGAATATCTCAAAAGTGTCAATTTCGTACTTATTGGGTTTGAGCACTATACCCTCGATATATAAAATAATGCCACAAAAGAACATAATAAAAACCCAGGCATCAACTGTCCTCAAATATCCTCCTCCCATAACTAAACTTGGAAAAGTAAATGCAAAAACATAAAAACTTATAATCCAAAAAGATAAAAGTCACTTCCATATAAAAGAGACATTAACAAGTTTATGGACCTAGAAAAAGCTGAAGAGATAGCATTTACATAAAGTATGTGTCGTTAAGATAAGTGACTTATACAAGATGTTTGAGTAAAATTATCCATTTGGAAAGAGTTTCGTGATGAAATTGGATGAGACAGTAACTTGTTGATTTTGTTCTACTTTCTAACAATAATTGTAACTGGAGTGGAAGTTTTGAATATAAAATGAGTATAAGAGAAGAGAAGCATCATCTGCTTACCCTTTTCCTAACTTTATTGGGGTCGGCTTCCAATCGAACCAGATGCAGCTGAATTTACATGGAGCCACTTCCTATCAGAGCTCCACAATTCCATTACCCAGTAACTGGGTAGTACGGTACGAGTACCCAGGAGCTCCACAATTCCATTACCCATTGCAGTAACTGGGTAATACGGTACCCCATGGTAAGACTGGGTGTCAGACTTTTATAGCTTCTAGCTAATATTAACGACTGTCAAAGATCTACAAATAACAACCGGGACCAACAGCTTTACGTGCTTTCCCGAGGAAATATGCTATTACAGATGGTTCTCAGTTTAGCCGCGTTTTCAGATGTTGGTCTGTGGATAGACCACAGATCAAACAATTTTTTCCTGATTTTTAAAACAAAAGTCCAATTCTAAATTCAAATATATCCGAAGGGAAATGCTCCAACATTAATAACGCAGATACCCTCAGATATCAGAAGCATGAGGGGTAATAAGAAAAAGATTATCGGTTCACGGCAACGCTCCTCGTACTTAGAGGTAATGCTATTGAAGATGATATTAAGTTGGATAGATATTATTATGATCCTAAAGGGTATGACCGTAAGGCTGAAGATAAAAGTGTTATGAGAATGAAATATGAATGTTCAAGCTTCAAAAGATGTTTGAAGCACTGTACACATATTATGGGTCGTGCGATTGTCTAAATAGGGTACATCGACTCACGCAAAGGTAACTGCAGGACAGGGTGTTTTTAATAAAGTAAGCCGTTTTTTTCTTACCTCTGTAATTCTGCATGAAGCGTTGAAGATAAACCAGAAATAGAACACTGACTTCGGTGCCGAAGCGTCTGCGCACCGCCCGTGGCTTATCTTCCTATTTTCCCACACAAATGCGTGACACTTTCAACTGTTATAAGTTTTTGACACGGTCACTACAGCCTCATTTAGACGATGCAAGAACTCGAACGCGATTTGCGTTACATTGCGGAATTTATAGGTAGAACAAATTCAGTCAATGAAACAAATGCCGCAATGTAGTGAAACTCGCATACGAGTTCTTGCTCCGTCTAAATGGCGCTTAACACTGTTATTTGAATTAAGAAACGAAACGGGATTTTCACTATTATTATTATTTGTTTTGAGTTTCCGATATTTTGGCACTGTTGCAAGCGCCAATATCACGAATGAACGGAAGTAATTGCGGGTTGATTTTAATGAGTAGGTAGAATAAAAGGTCTACCCTCTTTCTTGTTCGTTTTTTTCGTTCGAAAACACTAAAGTCAGTGTCAAATCATTTATTTCAAAAAGGCCAAGTGTCAAAGAGGCACTTTTAAACGTCGAAACGACGGAACTACCATTTGTCACTTGTTTTTTTTAGGGTGCGTTTCCACCAGAGATGATACTAGTCTAAGTATAGTGGCATTCTGTCGAGATGACCTGAGAGTTATGTAATTCTATCCAGTGGTTGGATTCTCATTGCATAAGAAGTTGAGCTATGGCTGACTGAAGACTCGCTATGACAGATGGTCATCCATCCACAGACCAACCTCGGCAAAGCGCGGCTTAACCCGGATGATCGGCCTATGTGGCTGTAATTATTTAGCCACGAGCTAACAACATTAAGATAGCTTATAACTAGAACGAAAAAAAGAAAAACATTTTACTTCACACCTTTTTAACAACAATAATAGCGTTGTAACGTACCGTTCCATGACGTAACTATGATGACATTTTTACAAGTACCAGTAACAGTGAGGGGACACCAAGGTCGCACCAGGTCCCGCCTTATCTTCAGATATTCACTTTATAGCGTGGCAGATAGCGGCCAAAGTAACAATGAATGCCTGGATTAGATACCGCTGTTTCGAGTGGGTTGACCTAAAATGTTCCTGAATTGATTTTTTTGTTCGTAGTGATTGAATTATTGGTTGAGTTTGGGCGTTAATATGTATAATCCAGTTCTTCTGTTTTCATCGTGGGACTAAGGAATACCGTGATCCCGGAACGTAAAAGGCTATTGAAGGACGCCGTGGATGTTAGTAAAGCTATAAATTGTCAAACAGACAGGCGAAACGAATGCGTGCCGAAGCGTTTTTGTTTGTAATTGTTTGATTGAAGCCTGACACGTAGACTATCGGGCCGCTTTCGCTTTTCTATATGACAGGATTCGGATCGCATTCGCTTCGTCTGTCTGTTTGACAGCTGAAGCTTAAAAGTCTGACAGTCCCTCTGGTCACCTGTGTGGGAGCACGCATTAGTGATGATTTTTACACGATAAAAAAAATCAATTATATTGCGAAGGTTATGCAATCACTCCATATAAAATTATCTTTTCCAGGTTGACAGGAAGTCGATCCTAACATAAAATAGCCAGGTAGATAAATTCAATTTAAGTAACTCGTTGCCCCCTGGCTATACACTGTCGATTGCGTAGTTACTAGCTAGTTTATTAGCAATAGCAATCACTGGGTACTCTTTAGAATAAGGTTTCAAACTTGATTTCCGGGTTTCTAATTTTAGGAATCGGATTATCAGAGTAACAGCAATAATTAGAATTATGATGTTTGTCTGGCAATAAATAGGCTTTCCTCCTAATGAAAAACATTTGATACTGGGAATATAAAGTCAGTTTTGTTTAATCTTTTAAAGATAAAAATAAAAGTGTGCTGATACGAGTATGTTGTAACTGAATTTGGGTGAAAATGTGTTAGGTACTTAAAAAAAAAACATATATTTCCAGATTTTTATATGGATGACAAAATTCAGGAATTCTGAAAATTATGGAAAGTTCCAAAAGATAGGTTAACGGTATGTATTACGTTATTAATCGCTTAGATGTATATTGTATATTAATGAGATAATTCCAATCTAACATCGTGTTGTAAATTCCCTGGACCACTTAAGATTCCCATGGGAACCTTTGGGTCAGACACGTAATTAGATACCACACAGCGAATATGTCCAATATATGGAGTAATTTATCTTGTGAAGGACAAACGTGAAACAAATTAATGTTACGGGTTCAAAAAGTGCCTTGACGATCATAATTATAAAATGGGACTCCTTCAATTTAATCAGTTTCCATTTCACAAAAAAAAAATGTACTGGAACCGTCTAGAATTCATTATTCTAAATTAAATTCAGTAATTATCACTTGAAACATTTAAATGTTAAATCACTACAATTCAGGTGGCCCCTTATATTGTTTTGAACAGAAAAAAAATAAAAAAAGCGATTTAAACTAAAAAACCAAATTTTATCATTGATTTGTTAGAGAAAGCGGTAATATCAAAATTATAAACAAGATATATTATTAATTTCTAACTAATAATAAAAAGTTGAAGATTTGAAAATTATTAGTCAACTTTTGTATAAAGTACACAAATAAACATCATCTAACAGATACATCAAAATTAACAGTTATGCATTACAACAGCAATACCAGTAGTTTGTCACAAAACTTATTTAATATCCTATTCAAAACTAAAATTCTACCAAAAGCAGTCACGCGAAAATAAACTAAAATGTAAATCAACATTGCTGTGAAGTTCATTAATACATTTAGTTTGCGAGTAAGACTTCGACCATGGTGGAACGATTAAGAGGGTGCGTAAGCGGTCGCGATTTATCAAGCATTATAAATACCATATTTTGCTATTGCAACGAGGGTCAAGTATAAACGGAATGCAATTATTCAAGAATTAGTTTCACAATATTTATATATTGTGAAATATATAAATATATATTTATATTATAGTCTCATTATAACTAGAGTACAGTGGAATTTATTAGCACAGTTTTGACGTCCAGAAACGAATAATTGTTTATAATTATTATAGAATGTGACATAATTATGGAGACATGAGCATCAAGCAAAATAGCAAGTAACCACCGATTGCGTTACTCTGTGTTATGGCACCTGTATTATTATAATAAAAACTACAGGTGCGATAGGCCTCTGATCGCGTCCATAATCGCTCCCGCTACAGCCGTCACTGTATGGTCACCATGGACACGGCCGTGCTCAAACTGCGGACGTGATCAAAGCAAAGCTTGAGGATAACTTCAACAAATTTGTAACTTGAAAGGTATAGCCTTAAGCTACCTGTCATGGAGAAGTATGTTGAGTGACTGTATTTACCGTTGTTAGAGCGAGATAGAAATTAGGATTAATGTTTGGGTTCGTAGAAAGGTGAGATGTGTTGTTTTGTTGGTAACCGCGGAGTTTGTGATACTATGGCAACTTTAAACTTGAGGTGAGATATATGGGCGGGACAAATGATGGTGGAAAGTGAATATGGAGTAGAGGTAGAAAAAAAAACATGAAAAAATACAGTACCTAGTTTCCTGGTTTTATACATATTTCTCTTTTTAAAAAAAAGTTCTGCTAATACTCTAACATATCAATATAATAACTCTAGGAATGGGAGCGTTTATAAACATTTCAACTCCCAAACAGCCAAACCCGAAACCACTACTTGTAGGTCATACAAATTAATTCAATGCGGGAAATGAATAATGCGGAAAATCGCAAAAAGAATTTATGAACTCTATAAATTCTTACAAATCTCGTAGTGTCATGTCAATCATGTTCTTGTAGGAATTTGCAATACCTATATCTTGTATGATTTGAACTTGGCTTAACACACTACCGCGTGTCCTGATTGTGCTTCCAAAAAAATGAGAAAAATCTCCAAAATATTTTACTAAGCAAGAAATTCCACATTAATACATAATATATCCTAGTGTCTAACCACTCCACAACCCAAGTCTGTTTGCAACAAAAGGTTGTAATGAATTAGCCGTTACTTTATCACTGTCATACGCAGATTGCGATGACGTATACATTAAGCTGTTTCACACTGCCGAGTGCGTCTAAAACAACGCTCTAAATTAAACCACATGAGACACGGTTTTGTATGTGTAGGTGTTATGTAAACGCCTTTATGTGGAGCTATTAGGTCTTATCACTTTGGTAAAAGACGCTTTTAATGGACACCTATTAGGACTTGGATTTAGAGCTTAAGAGGGGACAATGGCGAGTGTTTTCTCTAGATTATGTTGAATATCCCCCGATTTAAGTTTAAATTTGGGTCTAAACAAACAACAGTCTACTCTATTTGGTCCAAAAACGTCAGTTTCCTTAAAAGATGACTGTGCCAACACAAACTTTATTCCAGGAGACAATTATGGCAATTTTTTGTCATAACAATATCGTTCCAAAATACATACATCAGGAGTAAAACTCTTTGCAAAATAGGAATCGATACAGTTGTGTCCATGGTTAGAAAGATACATCAAACAATGATAATGTGTCTAACTGCCAGACACAATAACATTATTTGGTGGCAAAACATGGAATGTTCTTGTTTAAAAAGAACCATTGAACAGAACAGTGATTGTTAACAATAGCCCGAAATTACGAATCAACAATCTAAAATTCAAACAGGGTAACTTGCAATCAAACTACAGTATTCAAATTTTAGTTCGCGATTATGCGGAATTCATATTTTATCGATTTTCTGATTATTCGGAATTCAGATTTCAAATCCAGATAATTCGGTCTCTATATCATCCTCACATTCGATTTTCAAATACAGTCGTCCACCAAAACGCAGTCAACTTCCGTAATCATAGTACTTGCTAATGCTAAATCAATTAGGCTACCAAATCAACTGCGCCAAATAGATGCACTTACGTAATTAAACCACAGTTGCGACCACAGACTGTCGTCTGTCGTAGTGTAGTTGTAGTACCAGATAGGAACTTTAACATTTGATTCTGGGACTAGTTTTGAGATTTTCCAGTGACAAAGTGTGGTGGAAAAGCCACTTCTGATTTATAGAAAAAAGTACTAAATAATAAAAAAACTCAATCTTAAAGTACCTAAATATGGTATTAATAATTATTAAAAAAAATACGTCACGTTGGGGGACCGGTCCAAATTATTTATTATCTAGGTTTTTTTTCGGTCCCCCAACGTGACGTATTTTTTTTAATAACTATTAATAATAGTTAGGTACTTTAAGATTGAGTTTTTTTATTATTTAGTACTTTTTAAAGGGATCTTGGTTTTTGTGTCGGGGGTTTTTTAAATTTTTAATTTAATTTTTATTTGAAACTTTTTATAGGTACACACTTAATTAAGTGATCAATATTCCCTTTCAGTTTGATTTAAGACCCCATTCGAGTATATTTGCAAACCCTCAGCTACCCTTTCTCACTTTTACCCCCACAACTTTTAAACGGCTCAATCGATTTTCATCAAATATGTCTAAGAACACTCGCACGTAAATCACCTTTAATACAAAAAAAAACTAAATTGAAATCGCTTCATCCGTTCGGGCTCTACGGTGGCACAGACAGACAGACAGACAGACAGACACGTCAAACTTATAACACCCCTTTTTTGCCGTCGGGGGTTAATTAAGTCACATCAGTCAGTTCGTTTAACAATGCTGGATCTTTTTCTTGTTTTAACACTAGCTTTTACAAGTTTTCTTTTACCCTTACAGCCTATGCCATTCAGAATCAATGCAGGTTTCCACGAGTGAAAGAATTTTTGAAATCCTTCCAGTATAGGTACCTGAAATAAAAAAATATATTATAGATATCTGGATCTTAGGAGATGTCTGGTCGAGATGGCGCTGTCGCCACGTCCATAACGCGCTCCGTAATAAATTAAATTAAAAATGTTTATAGTGATATTTCGTTAATGTGTGTAGTATCAAAATAGTCTCAGCAGTGTAATTATTACGAGAAATTGTTATCTCAACAAAACAATCACAGTGAACATTGTTATAGTGATTTTAAGTTGTGAACAGTGACTAGCGCCAAATTCAAAGTGTTTGTGTCTTATGGTAAACAAACAATGAAACAAACCTTACATACTATTAATTTAACTGCAAAAATTGTTCCAATACATCGGAAAGAACTGTATTTACAAAGTGAAATGATATTCCACATAGCGTCCCTTTTTGAATTTTGTTCAAAAACCAGTGCCCTAACGAACTTTTAGAAAAGACTTTAATTTGAACCTTAAAATAAAAATAAAACAGTCACACAATATCAAACTCTATCACCGTTATAACAAGTACTTTTGTTCAGTGCATCAAACTAAAACTGTTAATAAAATAAAAATAAATCCACTCATTACTGAACCTAACGCAGTATAAATAAGTGCCAAAATCCAGTGCTTATTCAAATTTATGAATAATCGTTGAGACAGGTGTCCTAAGCAAAATTCCAGGAAAATTGCGTCATAGGCCGACGCAGGTGCACCCGGTTTAAATTCCTAGAAACCGCCTCACCGAGTTATTTGTTTATTTACGTAAAATACTCTCGCAAAAACTACAAGGAACTATGATCCATAAAGCTTAGTGATAAAAACTTATATGGTGTGCAGTATATCGACGTAAGCCTCTTCACCCCCTCGCAGGAAATCTTGTGGCAATTATTTTTAATATTCTTCAACTTGCATATTCGTACTACACAATGGTAAACAGCTGCGCAACGTGTTCTAAGCCAATAAGAGCCAACCAACACATGAAATGTCTTGAATGTGATAGTCATCATCACCCACTATGCGTCAAAGTAATTGACTTCCGTAAATTATCGGAAGTTACGAAGTCAACTTGGTTGTGTATGTCCTGCCGGAACAAAAAGTTCAACTCGAGTAACTCCGACACGTCGGCGTCGGAGCAAAACGATACCGGCAACAGCTCGCTACTGAGGTCTCCGGCTGCTGGATCTGACGCTGTTTGCCTGTCTGCACTAACGTCTGAAATAAAACTACTACGCGAAGACGTGGGCGATCTTAAGCAACACATCAAAACGCTCACCGAACACCTTACCCATTGTAACCAACGACTTCAAGTGTCTGAGGCGAGCTTGGCCCACGCAGAAACAAAAATCCAAGTACTGGAGGAACAGGTGCGTGAAATCCCCTACCTAAAGTCCACTATACAACAACTTAGTGAACAAGTACAGTCACACGCCCAGGCTCACTTGAAAAACCAAGTCGAAATACTTGGCGTAAACGAAACTGCAAACGAAAACCCCGTTCACATCATTCTCACAGCGGCAGTGAAAATAGGTATAAATCTAGAAAACTCCGATCTAGAATACGTCACTAGGGCTGGGCCCCGTCACAGTGACAACACTGAGAACACCACTGGCGCCTCTGTGGAAAAACACCCCCGTCCACTGGTAGTTAAGTTTCTGCACCGTGAAAAACGCAACGAATTTCTACGCGCAGGGAAGACTAGACGCAACTTCTCTAGTGACGATCTAGACATACCCGGCACCCGCAGAACCGTGTACTTCAACGAAAGACTGACTAAAGAAAACCGGCTGTTATTTCGTACAGCAAAACCTCGTGCCAAGGAATGTGGTTACAAGTACTGCTGGATTAAAAATGGCACAGTCTATATTCGCAGGCAGGAAGGAAACCCTGCCATCGCCATCAGGAACCTGCATGATCTATCGCGGCACTGCCCTATCCCAACTGGCCAACCAGAGGTCTAGAGAGACAGAGCAGTCTTTAAGTTCACACATGTTATGTTTCTTTTTTCATTTTATATTTGTTAAATATTTTAACTTGTTTTTTATGCCAATATTTTGTTTTTACCTTTTATCTCATAATTTTTCTACAAGTCTGTTTACTACGTTTTTGCTCATATGCAAAAAATCGCTTCTGCTCAAGAACCTACCATGTCCTAAAAAAGTTCTTAAATATTTTGGTCCTACTATGCCAAATCTCAACTACACAGGAAAGCTAGAACTTAATTACCTTTTAAATATTTTTGTTATTATAAAAACATTTTTGAATATTTTTAATTACTTGTTTAAATTGTTATTTCTTTCAAACTTTATACTCTACAAAAACAAAATATTATTTGTTTATTGTACTAGTTTTGTAAAAATACTTACAGGGGCTACGCACACACACACACATCTTTACTATCCAATTCTAACACTCACATCTTCGGACACACCCATACAAATACACTATCATAATTACACACTTCAAAACTTATCTTATGGAAGAACCTTGTGTAACACAAAAGTATTCAAATGTCTCGCAGCAACAAACATTCTACATAAAATCGCCTCACAGAGTCTCAACTTTTATATTTATGTTATAACACTTAAAAATGGCGTTACTTAGCGTATCCAACGACCTAGACGAAACCTTTAACATAGAATGCCGCTCAGTAGAATCTCTTGAAAGCTGCAAGAATATACTAAATACTTCCAAAGATAATATTAAGGTGCTAACATACAACATCAGAAGTTACCAGAAAAACTTTTCCGACTTTGAAATTGCCCTAAATCGGTTAGACTCGAACATCGATGTTATCGTGCTTACTGAATGTTGGTTGTCTGACGGCTCCATTATAGAAGACCTGCAGGGATACAGCTCATACACAACATCTAAACAAATAAACAAAAACGGAGGAATCGTTATTTACACAAGAACAGCCTGGGACAGCAGTACTGCTATTGTAGAGCCAAACCTCGCTGACGCCGACAGTATATTAATAAAAACCAACAACAATTTCAGCCTCCTAGCCATTTACCGGTCTCCCTCTTTTACAAACACAGAACCATTTCTTAACTCGCTAGACTCCGTCCTGCTAGAACTCAAAAATCAACAAACACTTATTGTGGCCGGCGATATTAACTTAAACCTAAACGACCCAAATAACTATCAAGTCTCTAACTACGCTTGTCTCATGGCCTCACACGGCTTATCCCCAGCTATAACTCTCCCAACAAGATCCGGAACTTGTATCGATCACATATTTATAAAATCACCAGCAATACCTTTTGGTCTCGTCTGCAACCTATCTATTACCGATCACGACCTAGCCATGTGTAGTGTCCCCATTAAACCTGAACGCCCTAAAATTATTAAACGATGGAGACTCAAAACTGATTGGACCGCCGTAGCTGGAGAGATCACGAATACAAACTGGGATCCTGTTACTAATTCATCCTGTGTAAATACCGCCGTAAACTACTTCAATGACATTATCTCGCGTGCCACTGAAAAACACACTCAAACTGTCAAGCTTAGTCGTAGAATGACCAACATCCAGCCCTGGGTCACTCCCGGTCTAACTAGGTGCATGAGACAGCGCGACAAACTTCATCTTGAATGCAAAGCCAACCCTGACGATCACACAAAACATCTTATTTACACTAGATATAGGAACTTCGTGCACACACTTCTTCGGAAACTCAGAAACCTACACTACAGACAGCAAATTGAAGAAAACCAGAAAAACCCAAAAAAGCTTTGGACGGCCATAAAACATATTTGTGGAACTGAATCTCGTAAAAACTCTTCTTCACGCCTTATTGCTTCCAGTGTCTCTCCAACTTCAGCACTTGACAACTGCAACCGACACTTCGTCTCTGTTGGAGAAAAACACGCAGCCAAAATATTAGACAAACTCTCTACCACGCACCTCTCATTAATCGAATCGAACGTAATTCCGAGCTCTATCCCACAATCTTTCTATTTGCATCCGACCGACGAAGAAGAAGTGTCCAATATAATACGCAATTTGAAAATAGACAGCGCCCCTGGACCAGACCAACTAAATGTTCCATTACTCATAAATTCTCGTGAAAGTATAACCAAGCCACTAGTGCACATCTTTAATTTAAGTCTGGAAACAGGTGTATTTCCTGACTGCTGGAAAACTGCTGCAGTGTCCCCAATTCACAAAAGTGGTCCCAAAGAAAAACCTGAAAATTACAGACCTATTGCCCTGTTGAGTATTGTCTCTAAAATTTTGGAAAAGATTGTCAACAAAAGACTGGTGAATTTTGTAGAGAAGCACAACCTCGTCTCAGATAGGCAGTTCGGATTTCGTCAGGGAAGATCCACCGAAGACGCGGTCTCACTTTTGACAAATCAAGTTGCTCACCACATAGAAAATGGTGAACGTTGTGTCGGTGTCTTTCTTGATTTGGCAAAAGCCTTCGACACGGTGTCACCAGGACTGCTTCTGAGGAAACTCGAGGCTATAGGTATAAGAGGAACACCTCTAAAATGGTTCCGAAGCTACTTAACATCGCGGTACCAATATTGTAAAGTTGGCACACACCAAAGCAAGTTACTCCCTATAGCGTTCGGCGTTCCACAGGGCAGTACCCTTGGCCCAACATTATTTACGCTATACATTAATGTCGTAGTAAATCTCCCGCTTAGAAACGCTACAGTGATAGCCTACGCTGACGACACAGCCATCGTCTTTCATGATACGTCATGGGACCGAGTGTACCAACTGGCGGAACAAGGTCTCTCCCAGATAACGCAATCACTTAACACTAACCTACTGACACTAAACACCAGCAAAAGCAAATATATTGCATTCTCCAAAACTATCTCCTCCAATGCCTCCCAAACTATGTCCCTGAAAATACACACCTGCCAACAGCAACACAACACTGTCTCACACCTGCCACACCAACACTGCGCGTGCACAGCCCTAGAACGCACCGACACTATTAAATACCTCGGAATTACGATCGACAGCAATTTAACATACAAAGCCCACATTAACGTCCTCTCCTCCAGAGTACGAAAGCTAATACACGTCTTAAAAAAACTCCGTGACTGTACCCCACTCGACATTCTACGAATGGTTTACACTGCACTATGTCAGTCAATCATTCAGTACTGCATCCGGATTTGGGGACGCGCTGGCAAGAGCACTTTTATAACACTAGAGAGAGCGCAACGGGCACTAATCAAGGTTGCACTAAAAAAACCCTACAGATTCCCCACAGACCTTATCTACCATGACTTTCAAGTACTCAGGGTACGACAAATATACGTTCTCCAAGCGACACTCAAATACCACGCAATGATAAAAAAACGGCCCGACTATGAAGACATAATAAACAAACGCGTCTTTAGAGTACCTATACCAAATGTTAAATCCGAACTAGCTAGACGCTGTACCTATTTCGCACTACCCAACACTTATAATAAAGTTTGGAAAATCTGCAACCTAAAAGAGTGCTCAACTACAACCTGTAAGAAAACCCTAACTTCGGCACTGTTAAAATTATCATACCAAGACACTGAAGCCTTGATATAGCACCTACACACACATACACACACACACACACACACTTGCTCACATACCCACACCCACTCGCTCACTTACACAAAAACAACCAAGCCCAATATCAACCTTTAAATGTAACATTATATTGTGTTAACTTTACGAATTCTTTATTCTATTGTCACCCTTCTTATTATAAGACTACTTTTTAATTATTTTTTTCTCTCATTTTGTTATAATGTCACAACATTGTCAAACTACTATGTACCTAACTGAAAAATTTTCTCCAGAGCCACAAGATACAAGCTGACGCTTAGTTTGTGGCTCACCAAAAACTGTCAATATTGTAACTTTACTTTTTGATAAATAAAATTTATTATTTATTATTATTTTATTATTATTAGATAAAAAGAAAGATTAATTTGCTTGTTTTTTTGACTCATTATAAAGATATTAATTAATCTTTTCTTTCTATAGGTATCACTTTTTTCATGTATATACAAAATTCTATCGTGTAAACGGGCAAGATGTGAGTGAAATTTAGTCATTTAACATCTAGTAATTTTTTAATCTTTAAAAGCCGTATGTTTTGGTATCAAATTGATTTTCTATTCATCCTAGAGACAGAAGACTGAATTTATTCCAGGTTCATAGCAGTATGGATCATCTCCAATTTCATGAAACTTAAACTCTTTACTATAGGAGGCAAAATGTTCTATAATTAAGTATACAGTGTGTCCTGGACACGAACTAGCGAAACTTGAAGGGGATATTACAGACACATTTTCATCGACAAAACTTTGCTTTTAAAAAAAATTGTTATATATTTATAAAGAACACCTCTGCTTCGTATTTCGGAAATTTCACGTAAATTTAATACTAGCTAAAGTTGAAAGTTCAAAAGCTTAATTTTGACCAAGTTGTGAGCGGTGAGATGTACACGAGAGTATGTGCGCAAAGTGTATCCCACCCGGTTGATGCACAGCAGATTAAACCACATTGTGGTTGGTGTGAGCTTTGTTGCAAAGCGCCAACCACGATCAAGCCTTTATTGAGTGTCGAACAGTTGGTAGTTGCTCGGTGAATGTTGCTTGTCTACTAGAATTACGGTTGAAGGAACAGAGAGTGCATCTATACCTGCGCATACACGCGTTGTACTTGGTGTAATAATAATAACTATAATAATATTCCACAACTGTCACACAACGCCATCTAGTCTCAAGCTAAGCAGGGCATGTGTTATGGGTACTAGACAACATAAACATAAATACATAAATATTAGGTATAGATAAATAACACCCAGACTCAGAACAAATGATCATGCTCATCACACGAAAATTTGTCCTGGGTGGGAATCGAACCCACGACCTCCGGCATAGCAGTCAGGGTCACTAACCACTAGACCAACAGGCCAGTCAGTTCGTGAAAGAATGAGTAAAATAAAGTTCTCCTAACTAATAAAGTGCTCCTCTAAAAAAAAAAACATGTATTACGGTTAGGTATCTGTATCAAGTTTTATTGAAGAACCTTTAATTCTAGTACATTAACCTTTTCACGACAAAATTTAAACGAGTCATCGCTATATTTTATTGCTTTACCTAAACAATTAACTTCAATCCATAAAATACCGTCGGAACAAAAGATTTCAGCATCAATTGACCTAAAACCTTCGCAAATACAGCCTTTGTTGTAAAATTATTTATGATTTGTCAGCTTCCATCTTTGATGTTACGGCCTTTTGAAATGATCCATTGTACCGAATAGAAAGAAAGTGAAATGGAATGGAGCTGTGTTTTGTTTGTGATATCAAGAAAGGAACAATCAGGAATTTTTGTATGGTTTGCTGAAATCTCACAGCTTGCTTATTTGGATATTTTTTTTAAAAAAAAGCATCTCACGACGGAATTTTACGTGTCGATAACCTTAAATTTTGTCAGTCGTTTTTTAAAGCTCTGAAAGAGGACTAAATAATCCACTTTACTTGTAATCCTTAGCACGAGTTTTCACTCTTTTACTTTACAGCGTTTCTTGTATGAAAAAATGGAACAGCGCCTCTGGTATGCGAAGAAGGAACTAATTTTTTAACTCCTGATCTCCTGCTTTTAAACCGGGCTTTCCAGCATACAATCAACGAGTTTATGTAATCCGAATAACATGCAGTGGCTAGAAGTGTGTTGTGTATTGTACACACGGCTACACATCAAGCTGTAAATAACCAATTTATCCTGGCCTCATTTTGTATGATCTTCCCACACAATGAACACTAATGAACATCATCATCATCATCATCAGCCTATAATGTTCCAACTGCTGGGACACAGGCCTCCTCTGTGAGAGGGTATGGGCCAAAACCCACCACGCGGGCCCAGTGCGGTTTGGTGGATGTCACATGTCTTCGAATTTTTGGTTCTAGGACATGCCGGTTTCCTTACGATGTTTTCCTTCACCGTTTTGAGAGCAGTGGTGATGAAATAAATTACACAAAACAAAGTAATGCGCCTGGTGGGGTTCAAAACCACGACCTACAACTCGTAAGTCGGGATCGATACCACTGGGCCACCACTGAACACTAATGAACAGCCACATTAAACTGGTTATGCATAGCTTGATGTGTAGTCGACGTAGTCGTGTGTACCAAAATACTGATTGTTGATACAATGTGTGTTGCTGTTGATTGTACGAATAAATGGTGACAGCAACGCGTTTGGAGGTAATTGGTAAATAGGAATGTTTGTTTTTGCTTCGCCACGTAATTTTGTGGACTAAATCAATAATTTATTCGTATCAAACCTTGTTTTCAGTACGTATTACGAATTATAGCTCGTTGCTAAATAATGACAGCCGTTCAAGTCAATCTTCCGACATAAGTCGCGCTTGCCGAGGTTGGTCTGTGGATGAGTGACTATCTGTCATACCAGGTTTCCTCCGTACCTCGGAAAGCACGTAAAGCCGTTAGTCCCGGATGTCATTTGTAAATCTTTGACAGTCGTTACTGTTAGCCAGAAGCTCGTAAGTCTGATAACTAGTCTTACCATGGGGTATTGAGATATCCAGTTACTGGGTTGTGGAGGTTCAATAGGCAGTTGCTCCATGTAAAATACTGATATTCAGCTGCATCTGGTTCGGTCATTCGACGTATAGAATGATTGTCCATATGATTAGTATCTGACAGTGTCTTTAGGTAATATGATTGCCTAGTAGTAAAATGCCGAGCGTTTGAATTTTCCAGCAAACCATTGAACTTTCTCTCCTAAACTGGCGGTTGCCTTAGTGACTATAACAGCGTTACGTGTCGCGAGTTCGATTCATGCATTTTTATGATCTGCAAGTAGATAATCTGGGTCTGGGTGTTTTTGTATGTGACTTTGTAAACGCACCCATGACACAAGATTTCCAGTAGGAAGTAATCTAGTAAATAAAAAAAAATGGTGACAAACATAACCAACCGCGTGTCAATATAATCGGTATCAAGATAATTTAGTACAATCGACAAAGTGGAATCATGACCCATTTTGACAACAAATCGTTTGCATCCGTCAAATTGACAAAGATCAAAGTCGTTAGCATGGATATTATGTATGTTTACGCGAATGTGGACCTAATTGTATTTGAATGTCTGTAGGAAAATAACCTTATGGTGGGTCATAATTCAACTGGGTTGATTGTACATAAATTGCACACCTGATGAAGATGAAATATTGACACCTACTTAGTGGTCTCTAAGAAAAGCGTAGGCGAATGAATAATACCCATAATACCGAGTCCTATATTATTGTCAAACACATTGTTGAACAATAGATTATGGGTTCAATTGTTAGGTTGATCTCGCGGGGACGAGCGTTAACTGAGCTCATTTGGCTTTGTTTGAAGATTAACCGGGTCGCTTACATTGTATTCAGTCGTATAATCTGCTGTTATAATGTAGAATCAAGCTTATAATTAATTTATTGAGTAGTTCTTTGAGTTACCTCATATTGATATCTCATAGACATGTTATGATTAGGGCTGAAGCCTGAAATTCATATACTCGTATTTTTATCGCAATCCAAATTTAAAAAAAAAAATACGACCCTGTGAAATATTAAAGACTCGGATATTAAAAATCGGAAATTAGTCCCGTTGGATCCCACAAAAATTTGAAATCTATTCTCGTTGAATCTCATAGCAAAAGAAAAACGGTTTGTTCCTATTGAATCCCAAAAACTATTCCCGTGGGATCCCACATGCTTTAAAAAATCTGTATGCGAGTACTTTCAACAACAAAATTGCTTTTGTTTTAGAACTTTTTTTAGTAAAATTCATAAATAAATAACAGAGAAATGAATCTTTAAACTAAAGGTTACACTTTTCTTCTGATATGTACACATACTACACATGTTGTCATAACGTGAGATTCAACGAGAATACCTAAAAAAAAAATAGGATCCAAAAGTGGGATTCAATGGGAATAAATCAAAATCGGCAGTTGATTCGTAACAGACATTTATGAATTGCCAAAATGAAGTTAAAATAAAAACGGCCCAACCACAATTAAGCCATAATAACTGTGAAAGTACTATAGTTGCCAATTCCAAAGCACATTATTTTATAGTACACACAAACACTAGACACAGACATGCTTACCTCGAAAAAAGTCTCGCTAAAAATCTATCTTTAGGAAAATATCAATAATCCTGCAACTGGGTTACGTTAGACAGGTGGAAATGGTTCCGTTTTAAATATTGATAGTCTGTCCATTTCCGGCCGGAGTTCAGCAATGGCAGGTAACCACAAATGTCTTTGGTTGTGTCCATTGTGCAATGAATTGTATAAAGTAGCCTGCAGATGGTTGGCCTATATTCTTTGAAAGTAGTCGAGACGTAGTAAAATTGCTGTTTTAAATTTCAATCTTCAGCACTGCACTGAGGGTTGGTAGTCTGTTTGTTCTACACATAAGTTTATGCGTTGCTTAGTTTTAGGGAAAAGGGGTATTTTTTCTTTTACTTACTTTACTTATAGGTACATATGCAAGATATTAAGGATGCATGCATGTTTATTGCTCTTCCACTTAAATGTTGTCCATGTAAAAACAGCCAATTGGATTTGGATAGAGTTTGGTAGCCCAGAGTAACATATGGGAAATCTTTTATCCCGAAATTAAGACCTCATGGGATAGTTTTCGACTACCAAATAGCAGATGAAGTCGTGGCAAAAAGCTGGTTAGTAATCCGTCAATTTATGTGAACAAAACATAAAAGTAAGCCACAAGCGTATTTATTGTCTCACTGGTCCCGCATTCAAAAAAGTAATACTCACTCTGAATGGACAGTCGTTACGGAAAATCGCATTGTTGTGGACAACACAAAATAATTGAAATCCCGCGAATGGTGGCCACAAAACACTGAAAATAATTATCAGCACAATATAAAGTAACGGACAAACGCAAAACCTGATACATTCCTCTCTCGCAACCGCTAGCCACACTAAAAAGCGACTTAGCACTTACATTTTAAAGCTCATATTCCAACGAGCACCCGCAATGATCCGATTATATTTGATGAAAATCGTTGAAATCCGATTTTCCAGTCAGTTTCCCGCGTTCTACTCAAAGAAGACTTACATTGGCTTTAAATAAATATATTTCAGTAATAGTTTTAAAGTCATCGGATTGGAAAATTGAGCTTTTCATTTTTATCGGATCAAGACTTATTTTTTCGTTTGTGGTTTTTGCTATTCAGTGTTTTCTTCTTTGCCTTTCATTAAGTTGAATGTAACAACTTAAGAGGATTAAAGGATCTATCAATTTATTACGGTCTAGCTAAATTGAAAAATATACGTCGTACCACAAAAACTTTTAAACGTCTGTTGAACACTTGTCTAAAAAATGTGAGATTACGACGTTGAAATAAGGTCCGTTTTGCAATCACACTTTTTTTAGACAAGAGTTCAACAGATGTAAGTTTTTGCAGTAAGGCTGTCTATATCGATTTTTAAATTAAAACTATTATCTTCCCCTAATATAAATTTTTAACGATGTTTTTGGGGCGCGGTTGGCGCAGTAGTTAACTACTTCGCTGCATGTCTCGTGTTCAATTGCCGCACGGAACAAAATATGTGTAAAACTACAAGTATTTGTTCCGGGTCTGGGTGTTTGTAACGTATCGTACCCATGATAAAGTAGAAATCATAGATAGGTTTTTATATAACGATTTAAAAAAAAATACATCTACGAGGGATACAAATTGTAGGTATATTTGCCTAGAAATAAGACCAACATGCTAATTATAAAGTATTATATTTTCACGTTGTTAATAAGGACTTTACAAAGAGGCCTCACAAATAGAAAACCACGTAAACTAATTATGATAAAACATAGATTTTTGAAAAGATTTATTATCAAACTTTAAAGGTAACCTGTCCTACATCAACGAGTTCGTCGAACAAGGCAAAAGCAACTGTATTCCCTCTTAGCGTAAAACTAAAAACGAACGTCCGATATTTTAAAGAAGGGTAGTTGATACACGCATGTCTTAACGTCTGTTGATTTTCTGAATCAAAGATTGTTTATTCGAGGAAGTTGTATATATTCATAAAATAAACAGCCGTCTTTGATAAAAGGCCTTTTGGCAAACGAAATATAAGACTGTTATATTGTTTGTGTATTAATTAAAATGAAGATAAACTAATGAAAGACAGAAGTGCCAGTAATGGCTTCCAACTTACAAGTCGTCGGCGCCTTACTTTTTAACCGAATTACGACTTTATTTTTTTATATTAATTTGTTGACTGTTAACTCTTTTCAGAGCAGTGGTGGCCCAGTGGTATCGGTCCCGACTTACGAGTTGTAGGTCCTGGGTTCTAACACCGCCAAGCGCATTACTTTGTGTAATTTATTTAATTAATTCAGCACAAAGCATTATGAAGGAACTGGACTGTAATTCTGGAAGCGAAAAGTTACATCTGAATTTTTCCTTTAGGAATATGAAAAACGAGCCCGCACAACTCATCAATCATGAAATAAAACATATTTCTTACTTTGAATTGAACTATTTCAAATGAAATTATCATTATAGTTTTATTTAAATTAATTATTATTGTCTCCCTAGATCCTACTATACCTGGATAAAATATATCCAAGAAGTTAATGTAGGTTTTAAACGATAATATCAGTGTTCCGAAATTAATTCAAATTGATTCACTAGTTTTTGCGTGAACACAAACTTTCGCATAACAGAATAGTAAGATTTAAAACAACACTTTTGTTTGAAAAACTCTTTTCAATTGCAATTTTCCGTGATTTCTAGAATTGCGATCAATAATATGGGCTCAGTCACGGAATAAAACATAGTTAGAAATGTATTATTTCTTTTGCATAACCACTTGGCAAGCAAGAATTTTATTTCAATGGTAAAATGCTAGTTTCATAAGGTGTTTCTGCAATCTTATTGTAAAATATTAAAGTCGTAGATACTATTTTTACTAGACTGTGTTTTTTTTAACGTGGTAAAATCATCAAATAACCACTCAAAATCAAAGTCACTCTGATAGTCCCTCCCATCCCGGGCAGGGCGGAAGGGACTGTCAGACTTGTACTGACTGACTAATATCCACGATGTTCCTCCCTTCAATAGCCCTTTATGCTCCGGGGTTACGGTGATGGAATAAGTCCCGCGGCCCAATTTTCCTTCACTATTTTGAAAATCAGTGGTGATGAAATAAACCACACAAAGAGGTGATTTCTCCATAAACTTGAATCGTACAAAGATCACAAATACACTACTGTGTATTTGTGATCTTTGTACGATAAAATATTGTTTCAGAAGCACTTGCTTATCCCATCATCTTTTATGAGCTCCCCATAAAACTGATGCTTTGAAACGATATTCTATCTTCAGGTTATGCCAACAGACTTACTAGCACACAATGTAAACTTAGACTACATACTTCGAAAAGATATTTTTAAAGAAACGAAAAAATTGAGATTGCGAGCAGGGCTCGAACCTGCGTCTTCTGGATAGACTTCAGACGCCTTAACCAACTAGGCTATCCCAACCACTATTCACAAAGCTGAAATTTCTCGTTTCTAAAATATTTACTTTGATTTCAAAATTGCTAATACTTTACGGAGGATGAAAACACAAAGTACCAAGATGTTATATTAAAAAAGTAGGCAGAGGATAGCTTTGAAGTACATGTTTATACACCGAGTGTAACTTACACAATAAATCAAAATTAATATTGATTAAATTATAAACAAAAAGACTTTACAACTAGTTGTTGGCAACGGGTTTTCCTGCTACAACTCGGAAAACATCCCACGGTAATATAAAATAACCTGGATTCACGCATAATAGTGTTAACGCAGGATAGTTTATCATTAAAATTCATTCAGTAGTTTTTTGTGTGAACGAGTATCAAACACACACATACAAACAAACATACATACACATAATGTATGCAAGGTTGTTTAGTGTTACGCTTATTAAGCGTTTTTAAAACTTTACTAACCCCATTAATCAACTAAAAGCTTAAAACCTATTTCTGTTTTCAATTGAAAATAATCCTCCCCGCATTGCGGTAGAAAATTCGATCCTTCGCATTTAGTATCCAGTCAACAGCCGCGTTTCTAGAGATTTTACCTAACACACACCTATAGGATTCCTTTTTAGTTTTCGATATAAATATAATTATGATACTATCCCGTTCTATATATATGTTTTATTACATATAGTTCTACGAACAAGTGTTAGTGATCACTAGTCATAATCAATTTACAAAAACCAGAACACAGGGCAAAAATTGAGGCAAATATCCGTGCCCAAAGTTATCAACAATTCTTATTAGATTTGTTCAATATATTCCTCTCACAGAAAAAAAAAACTGCAGATAGCGTATAAGGAAAGAACAGTAGTATATGACAACTGTGACAAGTAATTTACAAACTATCCGTCTTTAATTTTCTTTGAGGAAGTTATATACCTCATACAGTTACTTTAATGTCTGATCAATTTGTATCGATTTCATGTTGATATGCTACTGAGTCGCGAGACTCCTTTAGTCATTGGGTGACTTAAGGTTGAAGAAGAGAAGAGAGAGAGGAGAGTCGCGAGACAGTCTAATCAGGTTATCGTGACCATGGAAAGTAAAGGGCAATTGAAAAAAGACGATATATTTTAGTCTCGCTCTGCGGGGCTCCTATTTCTGTGTGCTGGGCCCATGGCTTGTTGGTGCCTTTGAAAACAGACATCAGGGGCACCCCGAGATTCGGTTTGCTTAGGTTTCTCACATTTTCGGGTGATATTAGGAATTACATACTTTCCTAGGCATTGTATACACTATACAGTAACGGATTACATACAGTCGAATTCAAAAATCCTTTGTCAATTTCTCAACGCAATAGCCTGACGCTTCGCTGTGACTTACGTCCTTTTGTTATAAGTTGTTTTAATACTATACAAATCAAATCAACTTATGGTATACTTCATAATTTCAACCAGTTTCCTACAAGTAATGTTGGCACAGTGGTAAACTATACCGCTCAGATAGTGCGTTGACTGACGAGCTGTGGCGTGAGTTCAAATCACCTACTTTTTTTTTACCATTCATAATTTCATTTTCTTAATTTTTAATCGTTACTTTATACTTTTTGTTATTTTTAATACAATTTTAAAAGGATTTTGTTAGTTAAAATTAGTTTTTTTTTTATAATTACTAATATTAGTTCGATCGTCATTAGTGTTGTGTGTATAGTTTGTTATGTTCTCATTAATAAAGTTTTGTCGGTAGATCTCAGAAAACAAAAGTAAATTATTTGTAGGGTAGACACAAATATGTTAGTTCGTTTCGAATCACCTTTATTAGAACGTTGACTTGTTGATTCCTGGTTATTGTGTGTGACGAGTGTTTGAATCTCCGATTACACTTGTTATGATTACCGATTTGCAGTGCAATATAAACAATGGAATTTTTACATATAAAGATTGGGGGCGAATATTATAGCCCTACATAAATGTGAATGAAACATAACACAAATGTCAAATGAAACCGGACTAAGTGTGAGTATTAACATTTAAATTTTAATTATTTCACATGTTAATGTTCTTATTGATTATATTATAAGATTCCGTATTAAAAAGTGTTAAAATCGGTTTGTTTAAAAGTAAAAAAATCTGATTGATACTTAGTATGTGTATAGATTTTTCTTAAAATAAATCAACAGCTGTATTTTACATAAAGATATTACTTGTTTTGTTCTAGTGTTGAAATACTGTGAGTCTGTGGGATATGAGAAAAAAAAAACAAAGCTTGAAGAGAGCGAAGTGGAACACTTGTTATGGATACGGATTGTTGTAAAGGATATGCATGGACGTCAAAATATGGTAAACGAAAACGAAGGATAAGGTTTCCCTCAATGAGTAACTTAAATTAATAACCGTTCACCGTGCACTCAACACTGAAGGCTTATATCATCGAACATTAGCTAAAAACCGTTTACGTTTTACAGGAAAAAAAAAACGTTTAAGATTTTCGCAAGAATATTTTTAAGACATTATGTTTTTTTTTTATTGTAAATAGACTGGAAACGTTAACATAGTTTTATTAACACTTATATTTTATTTTATGATTAAGATTCGAGGTTATTGAGCTTCAATCCTCTTTTCGTAATGAAACAGATATTTAAGCTAATAGTAACCTCGCTATCCTATACAGGGTATTTTTTATGAAGTGCGTAGTTTATTTATAATAATATCGTTTCCGTAATATATAACTTCATTTTTGCTAAATCGCACTTGGTGAAGCCGAAGAAACTTGATGTGGTCAAAGCACAACCTTTTTTTGGCACCGCGACCTGGGAACGCAAAGATCGACTGGCTCTTTGCGTTCCAGGGTCGCGGTGCTAAAAACTCTTATATTGACACCGTAAAAGGGCATCGCCGCCCGGGAAAGCAAAGGAAAATGAGCTTTTTGCGTTCTAAGGTCTTACTTAACCTAACCTGTGCGAGTCAGGGTGACCCAAGTCCCCAGCTCACTTCGCTCGCTCTTACTGCCCTGGATCGCAAAGGGCAAATAGTCTATTAAATTTCAGGGTCGCGGTGTCATGTTACTGTTTCAAAATAATCAACTTTAATAATGATAACTTAAATATTTCTTTTGGTAAAGTAATTATACGATTTTATTCATTTTCTTAAAAGATAATAATTAAAATAAAATGTCCGCACTATAATATGTATAAAAATACCCTGTATTTATTTATTTGTTAAAATATAATAAAACATTAGTAAGGGTTAGTACAGTCATTTTTTTACTTTTATTTCGATTTGTTGAATTTTCTTATTTATTGTTTAATAGCTCTCTTCGAAAGTCCATTGAATCATTTCATAATTTTGTTAAAATAATAAAAAAAAATCTACGAATTTATAATACTTAAATATTATTATATTATCATTAAACAACAAAAATATAATTATTGTTATATCATAATTATCACGCATTTTTTTTTATTCTAAACCCTTTATATAAACCATCATCATTATCAGAGCCTTTAGTAAGAAATTGAAAAAGAAAAAATCAGGCGCACAATTTTGTGCTACAACCGTGTTTTACTAAAGTGGAAACCGGTTCTTAACATTCCTTTGCATTCATTCGCAATGATCTAACATGTGCTGATAACTGTTTCTGTTGGGCTAAGTGGATTCACGATCAATAGATGGATCTGAGTTCGAATCTTAGTAAAGACGTTTGCAGTTTTTGTTTCTTTGATGTTATCACAATATTTAAATAAATAACTTAGATATTGGTTATTTAATTGAGTAGAAACCTACAAAAAGATTATCACTTTGTGAGGTTTGAACTCGCGTCTTTTTGATCACAGTAATTTTGTGGTCTTACCGCTTAACCACTGTCAACTGGACACGCTTTACAATGTTGAAATTATGAATCCTATGCAATCAGTAGTTGATGATACATGTGTCCCTCGAAAGTAGAAGGTCATAAGTCAAACTAGACGTTAAGCTATTGCCTTGTAAGTGCGACAAACCAATTTTGAGCGTGACTGTACATAATATTTATGTAATATTATTTTATCCATTCCTAACGATATAACGTCGCAGAGTCGAACCTCAAAAGCTAGAAACATTATAAAGTAAGGTACCTAAGTAAACACAAACACCTGTTAAAACATTGTAAATACCAAGAAATCCTCCTCTTACTACTATGAACCGGTAAATAACATTACTATCTCAGAGACTTAGTTTGCTTACCTCTATCATATTCAAAGAGAAAACCTTCGAGCTGTATCAACAATAAATGGATCAGGAGATTTGAATAGATTCACTCGGGTTTCTATTAGTATCGTAATACCGAAATACACGAAGTATTTTGGAAGTATATTTGGCAATGTTAGTACTAGTGTTTGGTATAGAATGATTCATGTGCTGCTAATGTTTTGGTATCATGTGATATTTAGTCATGGTTATGAGGGGTTTATACGTGTTAATTTTCTTGCCCAGTCGCATCGCTTGTAAATATTATATAACCGCCACCCCATTAAATGCATTTGAGACGGAATAATTCTCAGCCAAGCGTTGACGAGGGTAATAAGAAACCTAGAACGGCAATAACAAAAAACCACATGCGATTTTTTCACAATGGCGGAACAACACACCACATACGGCTGGAAATCGCCTACAGTTGACCATTTGCACGGCCGATTTTAGTCACACACATGCGTTTTGTTTGCATGGTAAAAGTCAAATAGCACCCAACATTATAGCTTGCGATTTTAATAACTTTCATTGTAATTTAGATTGTTATTAATTAGTTAATCATTTATGTAATTTAGGTTGTTTTTCACAGTGCAGTCAAGTCGTGCAGTAAAAACTGCCAGTGTAAACGCCCTATTATATTGTTGTTTGAGCAATGTTGTACATTAGCCAATTATTGACAGAGTAGCCGATAGCTAATACGGGTTACGAATTACTGCACTTATGTACTTGACTTAGTACCTATTTCTGGCTGATTACGCAGTATGAGGATGCCAATTTATAGTGGATGCGATTTCAAACCAAGTTCTTACGTAGGTAGGTATATTCTATATTAAATGAACTTGAATAAAACATTTCTTTTAATGAAAGAAAAACTTAGCACATCCATGTCCATTCTTATTCATGCAAAATTAATCATGTATCTGCCTGTTACTTCTTCACGCCTTAAAATCCTGGCCTCATCTTCTTCGTAACATCTTCATTTTAGTCAGTACCAATACATCTAGCGCAAAAAAATTTAATGTTAAAAATACCAGTGAAAAGAGAACGGTAATATTGGGCCGGATCTTTTTAAATAAAGCGGGCCATTGTCGATCCGGCCTTTCCTATCCCCTTCGGTCAAGTGTTGGATCGTACAACGATATATTTATACATCTACTGGTAGAATTTGAGAGGGTTCTAACGTACCTTTTTCGGTAGAACTTCGCTATTGTTTCGGAAATAAAGTGCCTTTCATGTTTTGTTTTTGAAATTGCTCGTTTGCAAACAGTTGATTTTGATGTCAAAAGTTATTGTTTGATAATTAGCTATAGAAGATTGATTGACTCTGCAGCTCAGCCATAGCCAGTTAACAGGAGCCAGCTAGAATGTAAAGGCTGGGCAAGATATCGCCTTTGCAGCCCCACCTTGGCCGTACCGCCATCGCCATAGCCAGTTAAACGCAGCCTTGGCCGGACCGCCATAGCCAGCCAGCCAAATGCCAAAAGCCATAAGCTAGCAAGTCTGCTAAGCCACTAGCCATGCCGTCACATCCTTCCACGAGATCAGGCCTGATCTTGTGAGAGGATGTAACCAAGGAGTCTTATTTACAGGGAATGATGTGACATTTGCTGCCACAGAGCATGTAACTTTATGGTTGCCTGTCTGTCAGCCTTCAGCCATGGAAAATACGAGTTGTGCCTTTCAAGAGATTCTTCATAATTTGTTAAAGCAAGGAAAATATGTATAACTGTTTGCTTTTATACCGTCTCTAATTATTTACCATGCCATTATTTTTGAGTGTTACAGACTTTTACTGAGAAACTTATGGCAAAACTCAATAATACTTTGTCCGACCTGGCAATCTAACTCAGGACGTTTTGCTTATTTGGGCAGTCTCACTTTAAGAATAACTAGATGTTGATAGCGGCTTCACCAGCCTATAACTGTTATCCCACGAGAACTTCATAGCAGGTAAAAATAAATCTTTCTATAGACAGTGAGACTAATGTAAGATCCAAGCATCGAAATCCATTCAGCCGTTCTGACGTGTATATTATTGTGTATAAGTGATTTAATAAACATCCATCCATCTTTTAGCATCCGTCCACCATCCAACATTGAAACTTTGTAAGAATTTAAATTTTGATATCATGCAAAGAGATTTGCAAATAAAAATGGAATATACGACCTCATGTCATGTTTACATGAATAATATTTGATCGCAATCTGGAATACCTCTTATCAGATATTCGTGGAGCCATCAACGTCTCTTAATCGGACGTCAATCACGGAATATAACTCAATGTATAATCGTTAGGTAGTGACAGGTTATACATATTATTCTATTTACTGAATACATACCGTATACTGCCCTGCTGCAAGATGGGTCGATGATTTAAGGAAGGTGGCTGGCAGTGGATGGATGCGGGCTGCCCAGGACCGGGATGGTTGGCGCTTTTTGGGGGAGTCTTACGTCCAGCAGTGGACGGCAATAGGCTGATGATGATACCGTATACCGTAATACCGTCGACCACATCTTCGCTTACCATCAGTCGAGATTGAGGTCAAGCGCAAACCTATTTTTTTATCGTGGTAAAATCATCAATACCTATGTTCAGCAGTGGACGTCCTCCGGCTGATGATGATGGTGATGAAAATCACAAAATGAGTCCTTCCAACCAGGGCGGAACGGGAGAGACTGTCAGCCTCGTACTAACTAAAATTCACGGTGTCCTTCAATAGCCCTTTGCGTCCCGGAGTCACTCTGTCAGTCCGGTAGCTCGTTAGTCCCGTGAGGCTTTGGTCCTATAAGGGGGCCTCGTCAATGTGCTGACAGCTCTTTGAGGCACGCGTGGAACATAACGTGCCGTCGACCCGACCCCAATGGCCCATGGTCGGACAACGAGTAGCCCATTACTTCGCCGCTCCCATGCCCGCACCTGCGGTGGCCGGAGATCGTCTGCCGACGTGTCTACCACAAAGATCTACTTATTAATTGAATTTATTAACTTACTAAAGATTAACCTAAAATTAAACTTCATCAACTTTCTTTAAAAAGCTTTCTTTATAAAAATCTTGGCGCTAATGATTTTCATACAAAAACTCACAAAAAACAAACAGATTCTCCTAAATCCTAACGGTATTGCCTCATTACACTAAATTGAAGTCTCCTCACAAACTTAGCAAGCACTTATTCCATTACACAAAGCTTTTATCTCTTACGCAAATCCAATTACAATACTTAGGACCACCACGTATCTACAAATGAGAATAATTGGGCAAAGAGCAACACCCAGGAGTAGTCCAACCCTCATCAATCAATTGTCAACCCTAAGTACGGGTAGACAGAGTGAAAAATGTTTTGTGTTCAGGTACGACTGATTGGTATCGGGAATACGTTAGACTCAATTATATGGTGGTTGGTTTGGGGATGGAAATAACGCTGGGTTTTTTGTGTTGGTAAAAATTGTTATTTGCTAGGCTGATGCAGTTATTTTTTTTAAATAATAGCTTGCGGTTTAGTGTTATGAGATATGGCGACACTAGAACGCAAAGGACATAATTGTGAAGGAACAGGGTAGCCTTTAGTCCATAAGAGTATGAAAGTCCGTTCTATTCCACCCAAGACAGGAGAGACTTATTTGATGATTGCTACACTCCGAAAAAACTTACTTAACATCAGAAAAACGTGACGTGACTAATCCTGTAATAACTGTACTGTACATACTCCCAGTTGTTACGAATAATGCTATTTACTCAGTGAATTTAATTTAATAATTTTCACCACACGGCTAAAACGTCTAAACAAACAATCCGCCCATATAACTCACCTATAAATCCCCATAAGTCCTACAACAAGTAGAATTCTCCCAAAAACAGCTCAAAAGAAAAAAATACAGAAACTCATATTTCCTCAAGCCATTTTCTAATTGCGTTCTCTGTTTTAATATTAAACAGACGGAATAGAAGATGAATTGCCAAAAAATTACGTATTCATTTGTTTTTCAAGTGTGACCTTTTTTACGGATATTTGGAAAACCCTTATCCTAATATTCCCATAAGGAAATGTAAGGCAAACAATAGCTTGTGACATGAGAAGGTTAAAGAGCAGGAAAACGTGTGGAGAAAATATTTGTGGAGTAATATGTTTTACTGTTGAATGAATACAACATACTTATAAAAAGTACTCGTAACTTATCACTAGGTACATGTTATACCTACTGTTATCAACTCTAAAATGAAACCATGAAATATGCAGACGGTTAATCCTTCCTAATATAATATCTACACTAGCAATTTTAAAAAGAGGAAAAATTTGTTTGTAATGGATAAACTCAAAGACTCCTGGACCGATTTTAAAAATTCTTTCACCATTAGAAAGCTACATTTTCTGCGAGTAACATAGGCTATGTTTATATACGCGCGGACGAAGTCGCGGGCGAAGTGCTAGTTAGATAATAAATTACGAATGTTTGTACGAATGTATGAATGAATGGATTACTCAATCAGTCTGGTGAACTGTCTGAACTGATGTTTTTTAGAAAGGCAGAAACGATTTAGGATTTACCTCAGTACCCAACTGAGGTAGATTAAAGTCTGGATGCACACAAAGGACATTCTGCAAGTACGAGTATAATCCTTTGGTAAAGAAGCTAGTACAAACTATACAGTCAATAGATCTCATTGTATTGAATAACAAAGGGCATTGGAAATTATCTAACTTCGTTTGCACATCGATAAGAATCGCATTGTTGCAGCATCCCATCACAGAGATGCTTCAAAATGTTTCAATTAAAACTTCAATTTGTTTGTTTTATTAAGTTGATATTATTTAACTTTTGGAAACTCCGCTGAGAGGAGGAAATAACAAGTTTCTCTATTACAGTTTGAAAGTTTGACAGCCAGTCTCACCAAGGTGTAGGTATTGTAATATTCATTATTTACTGTGTTGTGAAGGTTAATTTATTGTTGGCAATTATTGAATATTACAATTTTGTTGGATTTGGTTAGTCTGGTAGCCAAACTGAACACAGTCACAACGGTATACATTATTATAATTACAGAAAGTAAGGTTCTCTTAAAAAACTCCTGCCGGGGTCTTCGTAGTATAATAGCCAAAGGAACTGGGTGGTGTTTAGTCAGTAAGAGAGCCTGACAGTGTCTTCTGCTCCACCCAAGGTGCAAGAAATAACGAGTCTTACAATTTTATGATAATCAAGGACTGATGTTGAGTAGTCAGATCACTTTTATCTGAGGAATTGAAATAACGGTTTGACATATTATTTTCCATAGATACGCCGACAAACCACCATTTTTATTTCTCAGATAGAAGTTATCTGACTATTGAATAATCAGCCCTTAATTTAATATTTTTTGGTAGAAATAATGATGATACCTATTTATTTTGTTGCTTTCATTAATTTTCAATACACACACTAAGAATTATTTTAAAAATCTTCATTTTGCATTGTATTTTCGTCTCATTAGTATTACGTATCTTCTTGAACATATCTTCATGAATACTAACTACGCTTTATTATTAAATAAAAAAGTAAATGAATAAATAAAAAAAAACTGAGTGAATTCACATTATCAAAACTGTTTCAAATGTATTTCAATTATAAAGCTTGTAGCTTATGCATGGCTAATGCGTATTCATGTAAATGTAATGTTTACAAATAAGAAAATTATGCCAAAACTGTATTGCTATTAAATAAACATAATGTGTAATGGTCTTTTTTTATGTATATTGGGTGTGTTTTTGACCTTAGTCGAAGTCAGGAGTGACAAACACAAGGTCGACGATGGAGCGAGCTTACCCAGAAGAAGCCTGTTCACTCTAACTTTGAAGAGATTAGGGTTCTATGCGTTCGGAAACACAGATAGACGCAAGCAGAGAGTCTAATTATATTTACAGTTTTTTTTTCTTATGCATTTAATTTCTTATTTCAGAAGTTTTCTAGTAAGGAAACATGTCGTCACTCATTCAAAATTCACGTCATTTGAAATTATGGTCATAAAGCTTTAACTTTTGTTTCTTTTGTTCACAGAAAAAGGATCTGCATCATTTACAGCAGCTCCTTTTACAAAGTAAGTAAAGTAAAATATAAATTAAAAGTAAATATATGTCACATGCTGGAGAATCAGAATAATAACAGTACTAAATGACATGCATAGTGTCATCAATTGTGGGCGCAAAGTGGGAATACGTGTAATTGAGATTATTACAGAGTCTTTATTCACTCTCCTGTTAGTTCCAATTTAAATAAGTAAAGAATAATAGTACTTTCAATAAAAAAGGTGTTTTTAGACTCTCACAAACACTCGAGCTTTAAGTAAATGAAAGTGGTCGAACAAAAACATGACCAAGGATCGTGGCATTCTGAAGTTTCTGCCTGCCCCTTTAAGTAAGAAGATTTTACCAAAGATTGGATTTCGGTCAAACTTCCCCACACGTAGCACTTTCTCCCGCTACCAAAGTAACTAACTATACTATCAAAATTACATTCACTAACAGCCTACTTAGTATTCCGTGCGTAAGAGGAAACAGAAGAACCTCAACATGGCCGAACCAATTTACGGAGGGATTCCCTTTTTCTCTTTTAGGGATCTCGTCTTAACTGACAATGGGAGTAGGGTGGAGAAACGTGCCTCCTTTACTGCACCTTAAAAGTGGTTGTTTGGAAGTAAATGACGTGGTATTAATAGTGGCTCCACATTATTGCCGTGAACCCCCGTGAACAGGCGCGAACGTGAATGTGGATGATTTTCGCGGGGTTCACGCGCGTTCGCGCCTCTTCCGCGGTCAGTCTCGGTTTAGTGCCGAGAATTCACGGCGTGAATTCACGGCACTAATGTGGAGCCACCATAAAAAAAGACAAGAAAGGGGGAAGAGGGGTCCATCATGTTTTGATTTTGGGGCTTAAGTCATCAGTTTAATCGTCGAAATGTGGGTGTAATATGAGAAACAGCCCAACCTAACTCTTCGAGAATTGCAGGCGTATGTAGACTTCAAATTCCAATGTCAAAACAGTATTAGATAATGCGTTTTCAAATTTATACGATAGAGCATAACATGAAAATCATTATTTTTGTTTGCCACTTGTCTAGGGGAGCAGGAGCCTTACCACGAGCTCTTAACGCAATCCAAATTAGGCTGTGGGAAAGAGACAGAGCTATACAAGTCGTCTAGCGCCATCTCTTTCCCACAGCCTTAACTGGATCGCGTTAAGAGTTCATGGCAGGCCAACAGGTGTGACATAGCATGTCAAATCAGATTATTCACAAAAATCTGCATTTAAACGACTTCATAAACACTGCTATAGCTTCCAAGTGAAAATTAAGATTTTATTACGTTACTCTACTATTATGTATTTTCTAAATTCATTTCGTTGCAGGATCCAAGACAGTTAAATTATTTTTTCGGGGCACTTCGAGCTTCACAATCTCAGCACTTTTTTGATAGTTGCCACTGTTGATTCTATCTTTCAGAAATTTCAATAGTTTAGGAACAGTCTGAAGGGGCAGTCCCATAAAAAAAAACACAGTAATGGCCACTAACAAAGAATTGTTACTATTTAACAGAAGATAGTTTCTTATTCTGTTCGCGCTCTATTTCACAAATAACATGAAAGTATTCGGTTTTGCAATAAATATTCGTTCGCATACAAGAATTTTATCACTCGATAAATCTTTCATGAAAATCCCATCATTGTAGTTGGCAACTTTCATCGCCAGATGGCTACAGTCTAAACATATGTAATAATCAACAGGCATTTAGGAAAACGGATGCTTTTATTTTATCGCTAACGGAAATTACCATATTTTTCTAGTGTTATATCAGGAATATGAACTCTATTTGCAGACTTAGAAAGTTAGAATTTCGAAGAATGTAACGATGGGGAGTTGGTATGTGTCTTTTTTGGCCTAACTTTTTGCTAGATTCTTCGTTATTTCTGTTATAGCAAAGTAGACCTTTTAGCAAACTTACGTAATCTACTAGAAATAAAGTTTGAGGCTTCATAAATACTAAACTCGGATAAAAAGAAAATTAATCTTCAAAAATAAGAAACTAGCATAATGTAGTTCTTTTGCCCCAGAGTAACTAAGACATTCTTAATAATCGGGATGAGCACTACAAGCTAAGGAAGTTCTTTACAACACAGCACATAATTAATCACTGTAACATATAAATCCCAGATTCCGCGAAGGTCATAAAAATATCCTCTTAATTTAAACATAGAACCGAAAGAAAAACATGCGCCCGCGCGATCAACTTCCTCGAATCTGCAACTACTAACCCAAACATAATCAAAATTACTGGGTTTACATTTCAATAACCAATAACCGAGCTAAATATAATCTTTGTATATTTACAATATCGAAATAACGCATATAATATTCTATAGAAATATGGTCAATTAGTAACCAGACGTCCTTCCTTGATACCAGGATGATATAAATCTTGAGCAGTTTACTGAAAGTCTAATTTTGATATCAACGTCATTGCAGGGCTGTAGCTAGGAAGGGGGCAAGACCCTACCCTATGCCTACCTCAAAACAACAATGTTATGCTAAGCGTTTATCATAAACAATATTATGAAGAATAATACTAGGTACTAAAGAGTAGCGGCGACCACCATTTTAACCATTGTTGTCACAAAAGTTATATACTTACACGCAATTACGCCTGTGTCGCGACTTCGCAAAGATAATTTTAGGAAAAAAAATTCTGCTGCGAGCGGGGTTTGAACCTGCGTCATCAGAATAGGTACTCCAGGCCCTTACCAATTAGGCCATCGCAACCACCAACTTCGAAGCTGGATTTCATGCGGAAATCCATTTTCGTTTTTGAATGATTTACACGGTGGGCCATCTATTGAAAATGTTTCAAACCATTTACTTGTTGTTATTTATCACAATCATACACTGACGGTCTCTCACATTACTCTCAATTTTCAATTTAACTTACGTTTAGTTTTTGCTGACACACCGTAAATTCTACCATGCCTATACGGCCCTGCATATTTTGGGGAACGATTCTAACTTTGACCCAAGTCTACATAGAATGATCCCACAAGCATCTATAAGATGTCTCCTATCTGGATTTGCATGTTGTGATCAATCGCACAAATTGGTTTAGTAATTGGAACGGCCGTTTCGTCCATAAATCTTTGGTGGCTGCCAATATCGACTGGATTTAAACGCATTAGCATCCTTTTAGGGGATGAAAATATTGAGGAACATTCTGCAATAAAGCCATCTTTGGGATAACGGAACAGAAGGTATCATTTCATAAATTTTATGAAATGAAAGGTATTCTTTTAATGGGATAATCGTTCTCGCTTCATCAACATTGAATTTTGCCCCAATATTGCTTAATTTAATATCATACTAAAAGCAATTTATATTCATGAGCACCCCAGTTTCATCACATCAAAAGATGTCATTGATATCAAAGACAACTAGTTCGGGAGTCAGTCTTTCGAGAATTCAATTTCATTTGCCGCAAGTTTTCAATTACATTTTGCCTTCGTCATAATAATATTTTGAGGTAGTCCTGTCATCTATATCAAGTTCAGTGATAATAACACTCATGTTTTGATCCATTATCATCCGTTTCATCATTTTACGGCAAACACTACCACATACTGGATATTATAGTTTCCCAGGAATTATTTATAATTTCACGCACAGTATTTGGGTAGATTTAATGATCTACATCTCTGTCTTGTTTCATTCACTCTTTCTGGTCTATTTCTTCATCTGTCACTATAATTTGAACAATTACAGTCTGTAATTATCATATTAATTTAGTTTGCCATGCATGTATTTTCACTACGGCCAGCATCGACCAATATCATCCTTTCGAACAGTTTACGGAAAATACTGGACATTTACAGCTTCCCCACAATGATTAATAGTTGCACACGCAATATTTTAGACAGAAATAATTTGTTTCTGGGTCTTACATCATCCTTCTGTTTTCAGTTACTTGTCCATGAAGTAAATCTTCTGCTCGAAACAAAACAACTATGTTTCTAAATATTCCGTGCTGAGCAAATTGAACATTATTATTTACGATACAGAAGATCGGTGCTATTTCAACACTTGGGAAGTTTTTAAAGCAGTACAAATAATGTTTCAGGAATATAGTTCGTTGTTCATTCATCATTACATATTTGACCTTCCTGCTCTATTTTTTCCTTTCTCCCAGTTATAAGTCAACGTTCATGTATGAAATACTCCTTAATTCTGTACACCATCCACATCACTTTCCTAAAAGTATATTTGATTACCTTAGAGACCAACAATCCGTCTTTAAGATTTTTTTTTGTGTTTCAATCATGTTTCAGACCAAGGCTATATACTACAAAAAAGATTAATATGGAAAGCACAAGAACTCTAAATTCAGTTACCATTAAAATATACTTGTTCGTTGTGTACGGCCTTTAAAATCTTAATAAAATTATTTCTCCCCTGCCATATCAATAAACACAGCAAGATTTAACAACATTACTCAACTACTGCAATACTTCTACCGGTACAAATAACAAGGAATCCAAACGTACTTGATATAAATAGTTTTGTTTGCACAGAATTACTCCATTGATTTTCTTTGCCCGTTGTATCGACGAAAGAACATCAAACAAGGTACTTTGTAAACTTCAGCTCACAATAAATCTCGTTCATTTCCATTACAAATGGCGGCTATCTTCTGGTATTGGGCTTTTAGGAATACTTTGCTTTCAGAAAAACTTTATTGGCTGTTGGAATAGGAAGATTCATGATGGATTTTGGTTCTTTCAACGACGTGATCTACCATATTGTTTTTTAAACTCGTGTTTGTATCAATTAGACAGCACCATTGGCGCAGTGACTATAACCCAATATATGCTGCGTATTTTAGGTTATATCCCCACACTGATCAACAACTTGTACTTAATCATTACCATTCTGATCTTGTCCATTATTACTTGGTGTATTTTTTCTTTCATTGCAGCCGTCAGCCTATCATTCACCTCTTTTTCTTCTAGTTGCTCTTCTGTTAGAATTCGTCAATTCTATTATTAAAAAAATGTGTGATATAAATATAGTTTTAACGTCACAGATTTTTTTGGGTGGTGAAATCAACATGTTTTCCTCCCTCCCTGGATGAAGCGGAAGATACTGTCAGACTTACTCACTAAAAATCCACCTGTTCTTTCAGTAGCCCCATAAGTTTCCCGAACCATGATATCCTTTACAGACGGCTCTTTACCTTCAACTTTTTTTTCATTACATTTTGGCACAATGTCGAAACAATCTACACGCATTCATTCACACGGATCGGCCTTCAGATCACACGTGTACAGCCCACTTTATTTCAATGTATCAGTCTTTATATTGAGGTTCAAGTTTACGTACACCCACTCATAGAGTGCCTTACACGTGTAAATCATCCTAAATAAAGATACGTCGTAAAAGACCGCTGGTCAGAGTAATAATGTTTGAGTGTAGTGATGAGTAGAGGAGAAATTCCATAATTTACAGAGTTCAAACTCCAGCTTATCTTGATCATAGAATTCAGAATACTCTTTAGCCTAATTTTTGTTCGCGTTCTACTTATAAGAACTCTGCTTCTTTACTGTCGACCACACCTTCGTTTACCATCATGCGTGATAGTGGTCAAACGTGAACCTTTACTTAAAATAAAAAAAGAAAAGTACACCATTCACAGAGAAGAGGCACATGCCTCCTCTCTATGAATCGTGTAAGTATCAGCCTATGTTCCCATTGCTGGGAACATAGGCTGACACAGGCTGCTACAGGTCCCAGTAGTGAGAACTTAGGCTGATTATGCTATGTGATGCACAGAAGTGTTTTTACATTTACCATCTATCTATATATTCAAAGTCCCTTTTTATCACCGCTGAATTCATTATTACTCATCAAAATCAATCGATATCAAACCTACTTTCAGTGACAATAAAGGTAAAAGTTGTATTTACTAAAGCAGCATTATACTGATTCTATTTTTAGCTGCCCTCTACGTTCATGGTACTATTTCCTATCCTCGTAATTCTCTATCATAAAGTCTAACGGCCGTACTATCTTTTATACCGTTTATACCCACATTGAGGCGACTTACACTATTTTATGGGCGATTCAGATTACTTTGAAGAAACGGTTTCTAAGTATTCCTATGTTCGTTGTACTTTCAGTGAAGTTTAAACAATCGTGGTTATGGGCGTTATGGCAACAAGGTTGAAAATAAATGTGAATCTCCGATACCAGATATTGCATACATATTCTTAACGTCCATTCCTTTTAAATGGTCACCATAGATAGTCATGGTTGCTATAGTGTTTCTAACGTATTTATTATTATCGGCATGTAATTTCCATGGAGTTTACTGCCCATACTTCTCCATAGAGATCTACAAGTTGGAATGGGTTCAGTAGTTTTACACGTATTTGTGTTAAAGTCATCAAGCCTGGGTGGAGCGTAAGGTACTGGCAGATTCTTATTGATTCGAAATCCACCTTATTCCTTCAGTTCTCCTTTGATTTTCCAGGTGGCAAAATGGCAGTATCCTGCTTAGATAGTCCCACCATCCATTAGACAAGGTTTATTACTATTTGTGACTGGTACTGTAGCTAATTTTTTTTTGACAATACAAAGGTGCATATTGTGATCCAATTAAAACGTTTGTTACTTGACCATTAGATATAATTATACACTTGAATTTGCTTCCTTTCCACCTCTAATTGCATGGCTAACCGAACCATGCGGTTACCCAACTCAAACCACAAGTAACCCTCAACCCGATTGAGCATTCCAAAACCGCATAAATCTCCAGGAAAATGATAATGATGTACTTAAACACGTTTGATAGATAGCTTTGAAATCCGGACATTAATTCGCCTGTCTGTTTACTCTAGTCCTTTCTGTATTGGAGGGGTTTCTTGGCTGTTTGCCAGTACACATTTTGCTAAAGAGGCCGGTAAGTGATGCTGTTAACTTCATTAGTAGTATTGGTTACTATGGATTTAGACGTCAATTTTGGCACAGGTTTTGGAGAATTGCGTATTTTGTATGAATCAACAAAATTGAAATATTTACTAAACCAGTTGCTGACAGCTATTATTATACTTGGGGTATTAAAGTCAAGAGTGACCGAAAATAATAAAAATAATGAACTAATTATCTGTTTTGAAAGCACACACGAGATTTCATTGATAAAGAATCAATCTTTCAACACAATAATATTTAATAATAGGAAATGTCTATGATGTTATTTTATTTTTATATAAATGAAACCTACAAATCATAACGGATGAAGCCAGAACATAAATAAAAGAATGATGAATAATGTACATATTTGTGACTAGCTGTGCCCGCGACTTCGTTCGCGTGGAAGTCGGAATTTAACAATGTATTTTTTAGTGCGAAGCGCTTAATTCTCGCCACGTTTATTATAAATCATTATCGTTTTCATGTAATTCTTTATTTACAATTTATTTAGATTTTTCAAGAATATTTGACGTGTATGTAATAAACGCCGTCGTTCAAAGGCAGTACTATTCAATTGCTACTGGATTAGAGCACCCATTCCATCCCATTCCATCCCACTCCATCCCACTCCATCCCACTCCATCCCACTCCATCCCACTCCATCCCACTCCGTCCCACTCCATCCCACTCCGTCTCACCCCATCCCACTCCATCCCGCTCCGTCCCACTCCGTCCCACTCCATCCCACTCCATCCCACTCCATCCCACTCTATCCCACACCATCCCACTACAACCCATTCCATCCCACTCCATCCCACTTCATCCCACTCCATCCCACACCATCCCACTCCGTCCCACTCCATCCCACTCCATCCCACTCCGTCCCACTCCATCCCACTCCATCCCACTCCATCCCACTCTATCCCACACCATCCCACTACAACCCTCTGCATCCCACACCATCTCACTTCATCCCATTCCATCCCACGTCAACCCACTCCATCCCATTCCATCCCACACTATCCCACTGCATCCCACTCCATCCCACTCCTTCCCACGCCATCCCACTGCATCCCACTCTATCCCACCCCATCCTACTCCATCCCACTCCATCCCACTCCATCCCACTCTATCCCGGTGCATCCCACTCCATCCGACTCTAGCCCACACCATCCCACTCCACCCTACTCCATCCCACTCCATCCCACTCCAACCTACTCCATCCCACTCCGTCCCACTCCATCCCACTCCATCTCACTCCATCCCACTCCATCCCAATCAATCCCACTCCATCCCATTAAATCCCACTCCATCCCACTCCATCCTACTCCATCCCACCCCATCCCACTCCATCTCACTTCATCCAACTCCATCCCATTCCATCCCACTCCATCCCACTACACCATCCCCTTCCATTCCATTCCATCCCATTCTAGTGTGAGTCTAATAAACACCTTTTCTTTCTTTCTTTCCATTCCATCCCATTCTATTCCATTCCACTCTACTCTACTCTACTCTACTCCACTCCACTCCAAGCCACACCATATTTGAATAGGTATGTAGTTTTTCTATTCCAAGCTAGATCGCGATACAGAACTGCGCGTATCTGTTTAAGTAATTTTACTGACTGTAATTTTACTTCGGGAACACTTTAAATTCAAATATCTTTTGATAGACTGGTCCGATTTCAATGAAACAAAAACTAAATGTTACTTCAAGTTACGGTCAGTCGTTGTGTATTCAAGTTATCTACATAGCTTTCGTGCATTTTACGTGATGCCCGAACAAATAAACATACAAACAGACAAACAGACAAACAGACATACAGACAAACAGTCAAACAGACAAAAATTCTAAAAATGCTAGAAATGGGTTCTATTGGTTGTCCTTTAACACGTTGGCTATATTTTTTGAGTTTTTTTTTAATGTACAAAAATTATTTTTCTACAGTTTTATTATATGTATAGATAGATGATGTGGCCTTCACTAGTTCAATAACATTATTTTTATATTATAAATAGGGAAGATTATACAAGGAATCTGGTGTTTTTGTTTCAATCTGTTTTGCAATACAAGCGAAGATTAAAGAGTATTACAGTACCGAGCAAAGCACTAATAACATGGCACCGGAGAAGAGGGGTATTTTAGACAGAAGAAAATCCAAAATAACTGAATGTAGAAAGATTTTTACCGTTTCAAGCATGAAAATGAAAATGTTTGCTCGCAAACAGCGCGCGTGCTGAACGCGCGTCCACATCTGGCACATTCGCCAGATGTGGACGCACCCTTAAATGTAGAAAAGATATCTTACGGTAGATAGAGAAAAATAAAACGTTATTAGATTTTCGACGTATGCACAGAAGACTGAGAACTTAGGGTAATTAAAAGTAACATGGCAAAATATGTGTAGGCTATTTCGCTTAAAAAATATTAGTCTGAAAAAAATCGTTTTTTTTTTATTTTCTCACGTAAATCAAAATTGAAAAAGATGCAACGCTTCTAAAAATCATCATCATCAGCCGGAAGACGTCCACTGCTGAACATAGGCCTTCTAAAAATCACGAAACTTAAATTGGTCGGTATAATTTAACAGGCGTTATGACGTCACAAGCTCCGCTCTCGAATTTCGTTTTCGTTAATTTTTCATTGATTTAGAAGAAAAAAATATATCATGTGCATTATTTTTCAATACCTTCAACTGGCGGACTAAACAGCTTTTCAATTATATGTTGCAGTAAACTTTCCTATTGTTACCAATGAAAGAATTATGAAAAACGGACTGACTTGGCTACCAAAAAAGATAAAAAATAGCCTATAAAAATTGTTGAATAAAATGTAAAGAAGAAAATCAAGTCAACAACAGTCAACTTGAACGGTACCCAGTAAGGGAAGCAACTGTTAATAAGCAACGTTGAATAGCAATGCTGTTTCTTTCGCTTATAAATAGACCAGCTTTCAAAAAAACATTGACTATATTTTCTTTATAAAATAATATATAATTATGTTCAGTTTGACGGATTATAAAAAGGGTTATAATTTGAGTATAATTATGTTAATGAACCCTGTCCGGTGGACCGTAGACTGATTGAACTAAACCATCAAAGGGTTAATCTTAATTAACTTTAATTAAATTTCACGAGAACCAAATCAAACAGCCTATAGCGGTCATTGATGGTCGTGTAAATATATTCTGTGTTACTTTATCAAGGCGCCGCCGCCACGAAATTTTAATTAATTTGCCACAAAATAAGCGGTTTGACTACAATAGGTAAATTTATTGGATCGCTTTGTTGTGTATTTTGTGAAAATGTACGGTCCAGAAAGTTCTAAACAGTTTTACAAGGTTTTATTGTCAGCCTCTTTGGCTATTTGGTTGGCTATAGGTATGTAGCTTAAAATCAAACAGCACACAGATTTAAGCAAAGGTACTAGGAAACCGTTTTCAAATTGTTCTATGGACACATAATGATCTTTTTGTTGACCATACATTTATGCTCTCTATAATAAGTATTAGAAAGTAAATACTAGAGGCAACATCTTATCTGATACCACAATTTTATAACGGTACTAGCTGTTGCCAGCGGCTTCACCCGCTACAACTCGAAAATTATCCCACGGGAACATAAAATCGGGATAAAAACTATCCTATGTGTTAATCCAGGTTATAAACTACCTGTGTACCAAATTTTAGCCAAATCCGTTCAGTGGTTTTTGCGTGAAAGAGTAACAAACATCCATACATCCATACATCCATACATACAAACTTTCGCCTTTATAATAGTAGTAGGATTATTTTTTGAGGGCGAATTTTGATGACTATTCCCAAAAAATCATCCTACTCGTTCCCTCATTCCTCGTTTAAACATTAGCCTGTAATTTATTACAGCGTTTTATGGCATCATAATTATTGTGAAGTCATGCACGCTTTTCTTACACTTGCACGCTCTTAAGTAAACAATAATCATAAATTATGAAAATAATAAATAAAAAATATTATTAAAATTTACATAATTTGCACCAATTATTTTTTGTTAAACGTAATTTTCAAGTGACAGTTAATAGTTAGAGGTCTTTGACGTGTTTATCTTTAACTTCGTCGCTTAAAACATAACTTAGAGCTTAGTAAATCTTTCGTCAACATTGATCGCACTTGAGCTTACTACAATGTATACTCTACACAAGTACTTACCTGTATCGGTACCTTCGACTTTGAAAGCGGAACAATGATATAAGTACACAAGATTGAGCGCAAGAGGCGGTTCTTGGCAAGGCGCCAGATAGGAAAGAATCAGTATATCTCCACCAGACTGGAGTGAAGTCATTTGGAAAATTTTATAGTGTTCACACATTATATTTTCTACACAACTATAGATACCTTTATTGGGACGTATTTCCAATATGATGTGATTTATGATGTGTTAGATCTTTTTCTTTATAGTATAGAACAAAGTCGCATGCTTTGTAAAGATACGATATAAGATAAGTAAATGAAAGAGACGGTTAGCGGTGTGGCTGAGATTTGATTCCCGCACGGAACAAATATTTGTATGATGTACCAGTAGTTGTTCCGGGTCTTAGTATTTGTATTATGTGAGTTTTTATGTTTCTAAAATCAACAGGAGAAATTCCTTTTCTTTTTCTTAAAATATATTTTATACACAGACACACACGCCTTTTCCTCTTAGATTGCGCTTAGTGAAGAACAAGTTACTTGACTTGTATTTTATTTTATAATGACTTCTTTATTGGAACTAGAAGTAGACAACAAGTTTTCCTGCTATAGTGTTTCCACTTTTTTTATCGTGATATAATCATCAAATGAGTCCTCCCACTCAGGGCAGGGCGGGGTGGAAGGGACTGTCAGACTCGTACTGACTAATATCCATGATGTCGACGCTAGTGTTTCCATTATGATAAATATATCACATTTTGCCACAGAGACGTTTTGTTTGTTATTTAGCGATGGAGCTTTTAAAACATCCCTATTTATTTAAGTTAAAAATATTTTAACGTGAAAAACCTACCTTTCCCAGTTGTTACATATTTGATAGCCATCATCGCCTCTCAATTACATAAACATAAATACAGCTCCATGTAATATTTCAACGATATTTATTACAACAGTTATCGTTAAAAACTTGACAAGTTGTAATGGCGGGACGTTGAAAGAGTGCGAACATTCATTTGAATTTAAATGAACGACACAGTTTACACCATATTTGTGTTAAAAATAATAAATTCAAGTGGCGTTGATGTATTGAATCAAATAAATATTTAAACTGAGTATTATGAAGGTTTAAGGACTGACTTTTCCTTTTTATTATTTTTTAAATTTTTAGTCCAGATTTTCAAGGTACATTGCTTTGACATTAATTGTTTCAAACGCTGTTAAAAATATTGTAAAACATTTTTTAAAAAGAGTAAGTACCTATGGAGTTTCTTGCCCATTCTTCTCCCAACCTACCTTAGCGAATGGGTGTAGAATCAATCCCTTCCCTTCCTATTCCCTTTAAATTTAAATTTCGACGTTCAAAAGTGCCTCTTTGATGGCCTAATGGGCATTGTTAATTTTTTTTAATATACTGTAATTGAAAAACCATTTCGAGGAATAGCGTTACTGATCATTATGTACTAATTAAAAATGAAAAATATTCATATCTCATTGATATTTTTAATAAAATACGTTTGACCTTCCTTGCCCTTCAAATGTTTAACACCTTCTTCAAAACTTTGGCTGTACACAGTTTTGTATCTTTGCCTCAGAAAACAGAAAATATAAAAAATATAAAACCGGCCAAGTGCGAGTCGGACTCGCCCATAAAGGGTTCCGTAGCAGCAAGTAAAGTTCTTGTAGTTGGTTGTAACTTTGCAAGGTAAATTGCAGTTTACGATTTATTAAAAAAAAAACTAATAACTCGATCTCGTTCAAAACAATTTTCAATTGAAGTTTGCATGGACACATTTTACTACTTTGGAAGTGTCTCTCGAGCAAACTGTTCAGTTTAGAAAAAAATAATTATGTTTGTAACCTCAATCAGAATAATAGTACTACCTCAATATAATTTTTCAAGACCTATTCATAGATATCCCACACGAATTTGTAAGGCGAAAAAAAAATATTTTGAGTTTCAATTGTTACTTTCTACCCCCAAAATTCTTTTTTGTTTTATTTTTGTGTGAAAGTCCGCGGTTCACATAATACATCTACCTCCAAAGTTTCAACTTTTTGTCGAAGTTATAAGAGCTATCTCTTATAATTTCGACAAAAAGTGGCTGTGACATACGGACGAACAGACAGACAGACAGACATGTCGAATCTATAAGGGTTCCGTTTTCTGCCATTGGCTGCGGAACCCTAAAAAATAAGTGACAAGTATTTTCCAGGGTTGGCAGGCATAAGTACCAATGTCTTGGTATACATACCAGTTTTCAGTGTCACGTACCATGTACCAAGAAACTCGAGTACTCGAGAAAAAAAAACCAAGATTGGACGTTGACCAACAATACAGAATAATTGACAAATTTTAGGGTGCAATCGAGTATTATTATTATTATAGCCTACAATCTTACAAAACAAAAATATTAAAAGTAAGTTTACATTTTTTTCCCTCTCTTTTATATATCTATATATTATGTATTATTAGACACCGATATTAAGAGTGTCTTTCGATTTCGCAAAGGCCTCCCCTGTAAGCTACCACTCCTTCCGATTATGGGTCATCCTCCTCCAAGTAGCACCAGCCATCTTTCGAAAGTCGTCTTCCCATCTTAGGCGTTGCCTTCCTTTCTTTCTTTTGTTATATCTTGGACACCATTTGGTTACGTCCTTAGCCTATTTATTATTAGTACTCCTCAATATGACCTGCCCATCTCCATTTCAATTTCCTTATGCAATATGTGATTTCGTTGATTTTAGTTTGGTTTAATAATGTCTCTAGTTTGATTTTGTCTTTTAAATTGTCGTTGAGCATGCTACGCTCCATTTTATGTTGACAGGGCTCTAGATTTCGCATAATTTGTTTAGTAATGCTCCAAGTTTGACATCCATACGTCAATATAGGTAAAATGAAGAAACCCGTGTATTTTTGACAACCTTGTGTGACCAATATCTCTTCCACGCTAGCTGTACTCTGTTATCTATTTCTTTAGTTACAATCGAGTATTGCTTACTAAAAAATCTCTTTTTTTTTGCCCTCTATTAACAGCAAAAGAAAAAAAAAGATTATTCATTCGTATTTGATTTTCGACACATTTTACCGATGTACCAATATTTCATATTGGTACATCACAGTGGCCGTCTGACATCCCTGATGAGAAAATCAGGGATGTCAGAGGGCCACTGACAAGTGTCAATTTGTAAATGTCAAAGATGTAAACAAACAAGTTTTTATTGTAACTGCAAATTTCTTCATTATCTCGGTTAAATCTGTTAAATCGGCATCGGCAATATAACATAAACTACAAGTAAAATAGAATATAGGAAGTGCTTTGTCCCAACTAGCAACAATAATACTTATAATAATCCAATCAACATTTTGTTCGTACTAAAGAAGATTTGAGAGAAAAGTGGTGTTTGATGACGGTGTGGAATGTTGAAAGGTTTATACAATGTACTGTTGCGAAGATCACTTTGATGTTAGTATTTCAGAAGCCTTAGATTCCTTTGTATTTTCATCTAGGAGCTATTTTTGTTTTGTAAATAATAACCTAGCGGGATGTAAGTGACGTTTAGACAGTTGACGTTGTGTTGACAGTTTTTTAATTTTGCTCTAGTAAGGAAACGGCACAACTTTTAGGCCAAAGGTGACGTCACCTACCTCAAAAATTAAAATATTAAAAATAAAAAAAGTATTGAGCCAATCATTAAAATATTCAAATTAGTTTCTCAAAATGCTCTATATTTGCAGAAAATAAAATAAAATCGAATGTTTAAAAAATTAAGACAATCCCCATTGGAATAAATGATTTGACTTTGACTTTGACTTTGGCCATAATCCACCACGCAGGCCCAGTGCGGGTTGGTAGATCACGCATGTGTTCAATTAAGTATTTTGGTTCTATGACATGCCAGTTTCCTCGCGATGTTTTCCTTCACCGTTTTGAGAGCAATAGTGATGAAAAAATCAAACAAAGAAATGCACCAGGCTGGATTCGAACTCACGACCTTACAACTCGTAAGTCGGGGCCGATACGACAGGGCCACCATTGCTCCAGTTGTAAGGGCAATTAATTGGTGGATTTTAGTCAGCACATGTCCGAAAAAGTGCTGTCCGCTCGACCCAGTGAGGTTACTCAAAAGATGATATTGAGTATCACCGAATAAAAGGGCTATCTTTTAAAAAAAAAATTGCAACACAAATGACTTAACGTTAGATTAACGAAAAAATTAGCTTAGCAACTTCGTTATTGATTCAAGATTCAAAGTCAAATGTTTTATTTCCATTAGACCATCGAAGAGGCACATTTGAACGACACATTAAAACTGTGACTGATGTGATCTAGGATGACTTAAAGGTTTACTACAAGCTATAGAAACGTTCCATCTATGATATTCATTGTTTTGAAAATAAGGGTTAAGACTCGCCGAATAAATTTAATGAAAGGTTTGACGTTAATTAGTTTATTTTTAAACTCGATTAATAAAATTGTGTTTTGCTTGCTACGATTACAGTTATCTACAGAAAGCTAGGTGTAGATATGTAAATTCCTAGCTGTACGAAAAAAAGTTTGCTTTTATAACTTTTGGCCGCAAACGTAGCATAAAAATTGTTTGAAAATGAGCCAAATGTGCTTTTTTTATGGACAGGGAGCAGTCTGTATGTAAAGTGAAGCGAATATTCCGTAACGTTACTCGCAAACTGCTCGTTAACGAAATAACTGTTATTACTGTAACGTTATTTTTATCTACGCCAAGCTAACTGATATTGTTTGAAAGAGGTTCGTTTTATTCGTTGGAAATATTTACTTTTTATTTTTACTGTGTTGAGTGAGTTGAGTTTACTATTTTGTTTCATTTGAGTTAGTACATTCCTTTGAGTTTAAAATAAGTTCGAAGAAGACAAACTTCGATTCATTACTGGACACTGGTTTTTGTTAACCGTGTGTTCTTTGAAGCGAATATGACAGTTTTTTTACACGGTTAGATCATCAAAATGAGTCCCCATTTTCTCACACTTGTACTGACTAAAATCCATGGTATCCTTCAATAGCCCTTTACGTTCCTGGATGAGACCTAAGATGGAATGAGCTTCATCTAAAAGGAACTGAAACTCCTGTGCTTCATAGGAACACTCAAAAAAAATATTGAAATCCAATGCAAAGAAACTAAAAATATAAAAGAATCCTTGACTTGAAGTACCCACGTAATAAAGATTTATGTGACCAACTTCGCGATGGCTGAAATATCTAAAATAGTACCATAAGTTGCGAACCATAAGTTTTATGTTTCTTTGAAATTCAATTCGCGTTTATTTTTAGTTTAATGTTTATATATAAATCGGTACTTCACGCGATACAGCTATTAAAATAAACAATTATTTGGGTAGCCTAAACAAAATAATATGAGGCTATAATTTTATTGCAAGACATATGAGGAATCTATTGAATTTTAATGTAAACTTGTACATTTTATGGGAGTTTTAAACATTGAATTTATTTCTTTTATCTTTTGAAGTTAAAACTGTAAATGAGAAGAAGAAAATCAAAGGGATCGGATGTAATCTTAGTGTTAAAAAGATCAGACAAAACGTTAAAAGAAAAGAAGTGTCCAAAAAAGTATTAAGACTGATTGTACATAAAAATCTGATAATAAGGCTAATCTTAAGTAATATTGAAAGTGTCAAAAAATCGTTTAAATTGTTCTTTAGCAGTTTCACACCGCAAGCGGATCAAATCAAGGTGCGAATCGCTCAAGCACAGTTTCTGAATCGGCATTCGCATCACAGTATAGGAGATTATTTTAATTTAGTTTAACTTTTCTCATAATATTTCAAGAGAAAATACCGTCACCTCTATAGGGAGATTATTTTGTGAGACAGGCAACTCAGTGATAGAATCTTAAAATGCATTTCACACAGAGAGCGGGATCGGGCGCGGGGCGGGTCGTGCGCACGCTTTCAGTGTGATGTCTTCCATTTAAATACAAGAACTACACTCGGTTCCAAAAATAACGGGTCAGTCACACAAACCCGAATATCTCCCGAACTACGTATGCCATCCTAATGAAACGAAGACTGTTTAATTGAGAATTTAATTATACAGATAAAAAATAAAATAAAACTTAGTTGCACCCACAATATCAATCTCTAAATTAAAAAAAACAAAAGTAGTCATATTTTTCTTAAGATTACATTTTGTTATGATTGTTTTTTTTTGCTTTTTTTCATCACTTTCTTCATTTAATACTTTGCATTGCCTCCACGAGCTCTTCTGACAGCTTCCAGGCGATTAGGCATGCTGTAGGGAAGATAGACAACTGGTGGCTACAATGCTCCGAAATCGTTTTCAAACTGCTGTTGGTCTAAAAACTCACTTTATTCGCTTTAGAGGTGGCAATTTAAGCGCTGACACAGTAAGAAGACGTCTTACTGAAGCAAATTTGAAACCATTGAGGCCCGCAAATGGCCTCAAACTGGAACGGGGACATCGAATTGCAAGACAGAGAAACGTAGGCGAGCACCTAAACTGGACACTAGACGATTGGTAGGATAATGTTCACGGACGAGTCTAAATTCATGCTTTATAAGCATGATGGTAAGCAGTTGGTGTACAAAAGACCTGGGGAGCGCTTCCATCAAGCGTGTGTGAAGTAAAAAGTGGCGTAAGGTGGGGGCTCTGTACAAGTTTAGGCTGGGATTTCTGCTGAGGCCCGCACCGAGCTGCTACTCATTCAAAATGGAACTCTAAATGCAGAGAGGTACGTGGAAGAGATCCTCAATGAACATGTAGGTCCTTTCATGGCCAGGATGGACCGGCTTGGCATATTAATTCATGATAATGCGCGTCCCCATACCGCCAGAATTGTACATGACTACCTTGAAGAGGTCGGTATCGAACTCATGCAGTGGCCAGCGCCAAGCCCGGACTTAAACCCCATCGAGCACGCCTGGGACGAGCTTCAGAGATGCGTGAAAGGTCGAAACCCCCCACCAATCACGCTTCCCGAGCTCAAACAAGGAATGGGAAGGTATTCCTCAGCACCGGCTCCGAAATTTGGTGTACAGCATGCCTAATCGCCTGAAATCTGTCAGAAGAGCTCGTGGAAGCAATACAAAGTATTAAAATATGAAGAAAGTGATGAAAAACACCAAAAAAACAATCATAAAAAAATGAAATCTTAAGAAAAATATGACTACTTTCGTTTTTTTTTAATTTAGAGATTGATATTGTGGGTGCAACTAAGTTTTATTTTATTTTTTATCTGTATAATTAAATTCTCAATTGAACAGTCTTCGTTTCATTAAGATGGCATACGTAGTTCGGGAGATATTCGGGTTTATGTGACTGACCCGTTATTTTTGGAACCGAGTGTAGACCCGCCGTACTCCCGCCCCGAAACGCGCCCGACCCAAAGTTTCTCAATACGATACCTATGCATGCAGTAATGCGAAATGATGCAACTAGTTCACCACTAAAGTGGACAAGACGTAGTGACACATCATTTCGCATTACTGCATGCATAGGTAAAGGTTTTAAAGACTTTTAAAACTCTATCACTGAGTTGCCTGTCTCACCAAATAATCTCCCTTTACCTTATACTTAAACTAACGTAACGTTAACACAACACACGTCTTTCAAAGAACAACAGAACAATATAATAATAACACAACAGAATATTCAACGACTTGCCAACTTGATGGAGTTAATTACAGTGACGCATGACGGTGGGGGCGCTTCACGCTAAGTTTGGACAGGTCTGTAAAATTTGGCAAAGTAAATCTCTGTCATTACCATCTGTTTGGCCTTTTCTCAACTATGATGAACTATGTTGGAGTCGACTTCTAGTCGAAACATTATATTATTTTGTAGCTAAATATTAGTCTTTTACAACTCTAAATAGAGGCTCTAGTATGACTTCTATGTGTTTTACCGTGCAAAGTACTTGAAGTATGCATTATGACTTAAATACTCAGTATCTATATGAAAAATAAAAAAGAGCCTCTGGATTCCACAATCGAGTTATCAAGTAATGCTTTCAATACAATACAAAGATCTATGTATAAACGAAAGCCAGGACGTTCAGCTTCTGGGATCGCGGGACTGTCTTATTAGATAAATGTGGCCCCGGCACTTAAAGGGCTATTGAAGGACACCGTGGATTTTAGTGTTAGTACAAGTCTGACAGTCCCTCCCGTTTTTCCCTCAGTGAGAGGACTTATTGGGTGATTTTATCAAAGAACTGAGCTCATTAGGTGATTTTATAATGAAAAAAAAGGCTTTACGTACTTTTCGAGGTACGAAGGAAACTCGCTATGATGAATTAATATATTCTGGTTCCCCATAAATAGGTGCAGTGAAGAAGGTAAGAGAAAAGTCTAAACAAACAACCTTAATCTCACCTTTCAAAGGAATTTTCTATATCGGTTACCACTAGAAATTCCGATAATTTAATTATATTTGAAACTGGATCTTGGCCAGGACCGGAGATTGGTTAAGTTTAAACTTATAGGCATTCAAAGAAGAGATAAAATATCTATGTACCTATTTCACATCAATATTACTTTTACATAAACTTATGACTAGCTAGGGGTAAGCCGGTTAATCACGTGGGCCCGAACCTGTCGGAGAGCCAGTATGGCTTCCGCAGGGGGCGCTCTACGGTGGACGCCATCATGCGCGTTAGAGCCCTCACGACGGGGGATGCAGTAGCCCGGGGCAGGGTCGTCGTGGCGGTGTCCTTGGACATCTCCAACGCCTTCAACACCCTGCCCTGGAGTTGCATCAGGGAGGCACTCCGGTATCACCGGGTGCCGACCTACCTCCGTCGCACGGTCGAGGACTACCTGACGGACAGAGCCGTCATCTACCCCGGTCACCGGGGAGAGTGGAACCGGCGAGAGATGTCGTGCGGTGTCCCACAGGGATCGGTCTTGGGACCGCACCTGTGGGACATCGGTTTCGACTGGGTGCTGCGCGGCGACCTCCCTCTAGACGTCAGCGTAATATGTTACGCTGACGACACGCTTGTCCTGGCGGAGGGAGTGTCGCACCAGGCGGCGGCCGACTTGGCGACGCGGGCGGTTGCGATAGTCGTCGAGAGGATCCGGCAGTTGGGACTCGAAGTGGCGCTGCACAAGACAGAGGCCATGTGTTTTCATGGCCATCTGAATGCGCCACTGACAGAGTCCCACATAACGGTGGGGGGGGTTCGCGTCGGCGTCGGCGGTACGATGAAGTACCTGGGACTCGTCCTCGACAGCCGATGGAACTTCGGGGAGCATTTCTCGCGTTTGGCCCCAAGGCTGAACCGGGCATCAGCCGCCCTCGGGCGGCTCCTGCCCAATATCGGCGGGCCAAACGCCCCCTGCCGGAGGTTGCACGCCGGCGTCGTGCGGTCCATGGCCCTCTACGGGGCCCCCGTGTGGGCCCTAAGCATTCGGACGCGACCACAGAAGCTGGTCGCATGCCAGAGGGTCATGGCAATCCGAATGATCCGAGGATACCGCACGATCGCCGGCGAATCGGCCAACCTTCTTGCCGGATCACTGCCCTGGGATCTGGAGGCGACTGCCCTCCTGCGCGTCTACGAGTGGCGCGTGGAGGCGCGGAGTCGGGGCGTATCCCTAATGCCTCGAGAAGTCGAGACGAGGCGGGAAGAGCTCCGGCGCGATCTCAGGGCAGTCTGGAGAGAACGACTATCGCAACCGAGGTACGGGCTAGCCGCAGTCGCGGCTGTAAGACCCCTCTTTGAGGAGTGGCTGGATAGGTCCCACGGCGTCCTCACCTACCGCATGACACAGGTCCTCACCGGACATGGCAGCTTCGGGAGGTTCCTGTGCATGATAAAAAAGGAGGAAACGCCCGGGTGTCACCACTGCGAGGATCGCCCGGAGGACACGGTGGAGCATACGGTGCAGGAATGCCCAGCTTGGGCGGAGCACCGCCGTGTCCTCACCGCGGCGATAGGCGGAGACCTCTCGCGCCCGGCATTGGTTGCGGCCATGCTGCGGGGCGAGACGGAGTGGGAGGCGGTCGCCTCCTTCTGCGAAGCAGTCATGCTCGCGAAGGAGGAGGCGGGCCGCTTGAGGCAGAGGATACCGTCCTCTCTCCGCCCGAGACGCAGTGGTAGACGCCCACGGCGACGGATGTCGCGGGACGATCTCCGGCCACCGTAGGCGCGGGCATGCGGGCGGCGAGTAAAGGGCAACTCGCTGCCCGACCAAGGACCATGCCCGGGTCGACGGCGCGTTGTGTCCCACGCGCGCCTCAAGGAGCGTCAGCATAGTGACGGGGCCCCCCTATAGAGGGCCACAGTCCTGCCGGGGTTGCGGGACACACGTATACCGCGACTCCGGCACACAAAGGGCTACCGAAGGACACCGTGGATTTTAGTCAGTACAAGTCTGACAGTCCCTCCCGCCCTGCCCGGGGTTGGAGGACTCATTTGATGATTTTACCACGTAAAAAAAAAAAAAAAAAAAAAAGGGGTAAGCCGGTTTGTCACCGCTACTTTATGCGAAAATAATGGTGGGATTATAAGAATTTGTAACTTTAAAATTCGTCACAGGGTGTGACGAAAAGGATGCACGGTTTGTGACGAATTTGAAACTTTTAATTAAATGTGAAATTTTGAAGAATGTACAATCGACAAAGTTGAATCATGACCCATTTTGACAATAAATCGTTTGAATCCGTCAAAATTGACAAAGATCAGAGTCGTTACCATGGATATGTATGTTTACGCGAATGTGGACCTAATTGTATTTCAAAGTCTGTAGGAAAATAAGCTTAAGGCGGGTCATGATTCAACTTTGTCGATTGTACAACAACCCTTATCTGGACTGGCTTATAAACATAATTGAAAAAATGTGAATGTATGTTTTAAAGTTTAAGTGTCTGCGAAGTCCTTTAAAAGAATATTACTGGCGTGAGGTTTCAAAATCAATGAAAAACAAAATCGTAGTTAAATCATAGCCAAGTACTTGATAGTCCGGGTGTATTCAGTTGCCATGGCAACGCGATATAAACAAACCCAGCCCAAGTTACCGAAGGTGAAGGGAATTAGTTTCGCTCGATAGAGTAACGTTGTATTGTAGTTTTGTACGTGTAATTAATTTTACCACGAGTAACCCGCATTAATTAAAAATCGATTTACAAAAATAAAACAAGATTTAGTTAGAAAAAATCTGTTTTTCTAAAATGAAAATAACACTTTTACGAGCTTGTAATGCAATATATATTCGTCTATTTAAGTTACAAATTTTTGTAGTTATTTGATTAATAATTGAAATTAATCATTATCTACTATTTTCAACCTTGTTCTGTTCTAGATACTTCAATTTTATTTTAACTACGTGCATAACTAAACTAAACCTTAATTTAAAATGTAGGTACGGACGTCCGTAACTCCGTACCTATAGGTACACCTTTATCTTTAAACCAAGTTCCATCAATGTGAAAAACTAATCAATAATAATAATTTTTATATCTCATTTTTCATCACAATAGATACTGTACTTCTGGATGTACTTATTTTTAGAAAGCCAATTTATCCCTCAGCCTGATTCATCTTGAAATCTCTTGTTGGCGCCTCAGCACGGATTACCAGAGATTTTCGCGGAAAAGTGTGAAAATATATCATAAAGATATATCTTATGATTACGAAAATAACAATAATGATCTAAGAAATAGGGATCTTGTTACATATTGAAAAATATCTATGTTAATGTGAATATGTGAATGTTTTATTTTCTAATTTCAATGTGTTTGCTGTTGGAATCAAACTTTTTTTTAAGCATGATAAAAGGGCGGGAGGGACCGTCAGACTCGTACTGACTAAAATCCACGGTGTCCTTCAATTGCCCTTTATGTTCGGGGGTCACGGTAATGAGATAAGTCCTGCGACCCCGACAGGCTTTGGCCCTCTAGAGGGGTCAAACTAGCCTAGATGAAATGATAAGATCTAAGATGTAACCAGAAACCTTTTTTTTAAACCTGGTGAAATCATCAGGAGAGACTAACAGACTTGTACTGACTAAAATTCACGGTGTCCTTCAATAGTCTTTTACGTTCCGGGGTCACGATAGGTCGTTACCTAGTTTCGCGACCCCGGCAGGCTTTCTCCATCTAAGAGGGCCCCATCATTGTGCTGGCAGCTCTTTGAAGCTCGTGTGGAACACGACGCAACGTTGACCCGGGCATGTTCCAGGACCGGACAGCGAGTTGCTCATCACTCGCCGCGTGTATGCCCGCACGTATGGTGGCCGTCGCCGTGGGTATCTGTTGCTGAGACAGAAACCATAATCTAACGCAAAGCAATAATTTTGACATGACAATCAGATGCAGTAGGTATTGCAACGCACCATATGAGTACGAACATGAGACATCTTTTATTTAAATAAAAAAAAACAGATATCTCATTTTACAATAAAAAATATGCCAGTGACAATAAAGAGCCTATGCGCACCACGTTTTCTAAACGCGCCGGTGCAGCATGTTTTAGAAACGCGCGTCGACGTCGCGTTTTCATCAAAGCAGTGTTTGTTGTCCGGTGCAGCGCGCTTGACACGATGCAGACGCAATATACGCACGCAAGTCAGACGCAGCCTAAAACAAACGACAAAAAACGGCTCTGATGAAAACGCGCTGCACCGGCGCGTTTAAAAAACCTGGTGTGCATAGACTTCAAAATCAAATATAAACCCACCACTGTAAGCCCAACCCATCCCAAAAAAGTCACAAAAATCAACCCTGCATCTGCTACTGAGGACAAACACGGCAACAAGCACATTGTTACCTCAAGCACCATTGAGCTCAAACAGACAAGGTCGGATGTATATTTAGGTTCCACAGCTAATTGCCGTACTACGTGAGACGCTGCTTAAGCACTCAAATGAGGAAAGAGCACGTTTTTCGGTTAGGAAACGAGGGTAGGGAGGATCTACACTGTTTGAGGTAATTATTCAGTGCACGTAGATCTTGTGCTTTTGAGATTTTTGTAGTGCATTGTAACGGTGGGTGGGTGTACAGCGGTGAAGGGTTAAAGTTGTTCCTTGTTTTGGTGTTTATGTTTGTAAGTTTTAATGTTTGTAAAGTACAGGATCCCACGATACCCACGTCAGGAGAAATTCCTAGAGAGTGTAAATTTTTTACACTAATGTTTTCTTGGTATGTTTTTGGAACGAAGTTCCTTATCGCGCGTTGCGAAAGCTGGAGCTCAAAGAGTGGAGGGGAGTGGAGCGGAGCAGAATGGAGCAGAGCTGAGCGGAGCGGAGCTTAGCTGAGCGGAGCGGAGTGGAGTGGAGTGGAGCGGAGCGGAGTGGAGTGGAGTGGAGTCGCGACGATTATTTTTGTTGAGTGTATACAGTAACTTCGTTCCATCCGGGTGTCCCTTGACACCTCTCAAGTTTTTATTTTTTGGTATCCAGGGAAATGATAACGATGATGATTTGTAATATTTTTTCATCAATTAATGTACTTGAACTTGTCATAAATGAGTTAGGGTAGACACAGCATGCCCCGGGACACTGCGAACCTTCCACCTTCCCCAGACGTAGGAAGTTCATGAGGATTTACATAAAACGATAAATATGACCTGCCCTAGAGTATAGATCTACAACAAAAAATAAATTAATTATTGATTGTATCAAATATAGACGGTTGACAAAGAAAATCTACCATTTTTGAACCTAATCTCCATTACAAATTCTTTTTCTTAAATTATAATAAAAAAGTATGTTCAGTAAAAACTTATGTTATCTAAAAAGAGAAAAAAGTAGGTATTCATATCATCAAAAGATCAAGTTTTTGCCTCAGGACATTGGAAAAACCTTTCAATATAAAACTACGAAAGTCTGGAAAATTTTCATTGCTGAATAAAAATGAGGTACCTACTATTATAATAGGTAACTTTATCTTAACGTTGCTATAAAACAAATGAAACAACGTTGAGAATCTAGATAGAGAGGATACATTACAAATTGCTGGTAACACTAATGGGCGTAACGAAGCAAAAGCTAAACTTACTAGATGTGAGTGAGTGAGTACGAACTAAATGATAATTAATAGAAAACAACTATTTTAGATAGGTAGGTATTAAAGGAAGAGCTCTAATCTACGCTTTGTGGATATTTGCAGTTCTTTAAATATTTTTTTAATCTATAAATGAGTGCAGTGGAATCGGCTCTGACTAATGAGTTATAAAATCATACGAACCCAATCATACCCGTTACTTTGCGTGTTATTCATTTCATCACCCCTTTCAAAACGTTTAAGGAAAACGTCGCGGGGAAACAGGCATGTCCTAAAATTAAAAATTTGGAGACATGAGACATCTACCAACCCGCATTAGTGCCTACGTGGTAGATTATTGCTCACTCTCCCTCAGCGAAAGAAGGTCTGTGTGGCCTGTATGAAGGCAGTGGGAATATTTGTAGGCTGACGATGATGATGAAGATGTATAAATGGATGATTGTCGATCGGCGTGGCGGTCAAAAGGGACTTTTTTTGGGGCTTCTGATGATGCTGACGCTTCGTGTATATGAGTTTGATTTTTTTAAAAGAGTCTGAATGGTGAAGTTGAAATTATAAAGGTTTTGAATTTGATAAAAACACAATGCAGATGTCAGTTCCAACATAGAGAAGAAATACCTTTGAAGGACCCACCACACACTGACCATTGGCTGATGTTTTTCAGAAAGGTCAGTATAGTTGGTGCCAGTTAAGATGGCAATAGCGGACATTAGCGGATAGTAGCGATTGTACCCGTGCGAATTCGGGGCGGGTTGCTAGGTACAAAAAAAAACAGCAATTTTAAATTAAATACTATACCTAAGCACATATTATAATTCAGGTAGTTTTAAGGTTGGTATTTTATTAGTTGAGCAACTAGTAACTGCCTACGTCTGCGAAAGACATAAAAGTTTTATCGTCGCCTACAATTTGACCTACATTTTGTTCACTTGGATGTTACCAACTGAACGAGATATATTATGCTATGTTCTATTATGATTTTCAATGCAAAAGTTACAAGACCTACTAATCGCAATCAAAATATTTAAATTGTTTTCTCAAAATTTTCGAAATGGCATTCAAAATAAGTGCGGGGCAGTGGTCCAATTGCTCTAGGGGCACATGTCCAACTTTAAAAGTAGTTGGACCACAGCACCTTTTGAGAGCTCCGTGGTCCAATGGGATCCAAATATCTTACAGTGTGACTTTGAAACCTATATTCTTAACAACACTTTTACGTAAATTACAAATCTCGAAGTACCTTATTTTAAAATCAATGGCTACTCGTCCATGAATACTTCGATATGTGGTCCTTAAATGTAGAACATTGTTACAAAAATATAGTTTAATGTTATTATGATTTATGTTAGATTTAACAGCACTGTATAAGTGGTCTGAAAAGACATTTAGAAAATTTGTTTAATAGTACGTGTACTTTTTTCAGTTTTAGAAATAAATTATTAGAAATATAACCGTTACGATATAAACCCTTTCTAAGTTATATAGTACCTCTTTTGAAGGGGGAAAGTTGTTGAAGTCATCAAAACCTGTCGCCCTAGGTGAAGCGGTAGTGACTTTCAGACTCTTACGACTAAAAACGGCACTGTCCTTTCTCATCCCCTGTAAGTCTTAGAGCTGTGGTGGTATGTTGCCACTGCTGGGACACAGGCCTCCCCTCTGTGAGACGGAGTGGGCCATAATCCACCTCACGTGGTCAGTGCGTGTTGGTAGATATCACATGACTCCAAACTTGATGGTTCTAGGACATGCTGGTTTCCTCACGATGTTTTCCTTCACTGTTTTGAGTAGTGGTGATGAAATAAATTACAAAAAGTAATGCGCCAGGCTGGGTTCGAATCCATGACTTACGACTCGTAATTTGGGGTTGATACCACTGCTCTCAACAAGTTTGGCAGTAAAGTTGCCTAAAACTAGTCTAGCTTCACAAAATAAGTGCAAACAGTATGCCGTATTCAGCCGGTCTATGAAGCCTTTTGTGTCATATTTAGCAACGCCATCCCTCACCATTCGAGGGGTCAAGGCGTTTCATTGTTTACCTACTTTATTTGAAAACCCTTTTTATGGCCGTTTACTGTCAAATCTTTCGTCGGATACGCCTTTGATGGGTTGGAATTTGGCATTGTTGGTGAATGTAAAGCGATGTTTGGGATTTAAATGAGACGTTTTTTTATAGAATATGGGGCTTTGTATAAAAGAAAGTACTTAGTTACAAAATTTCACGTGACAAGATTTTTTTTCTCCTTCACAAATCAATTCAATTCTAATCTTAACAACTGCTGAAATCATTGATCGATCTTCTTGAAATTTTGCAAATAAGTTTCGTTAACGTCCCGACACTTATGCTGACCAAATATGCAGTTGAGCTGGTCCACACACACAATAGTTCTATAATGTTTGAGAATGTTCCGAAAGCATTTTATAGTCCAACCCTTTTTTCGATGGTAAATTAAGTCACCAAAAGAGGAATCTCCACCCTTTGTGAAGCGTTTAGGACTGTCAGACTCGAACTAACTAAAATCCACCGTATTCCTTCAATTTCCTTTTACATTCCAAGGTCGGTAACTTGCTTAGACAGTCCCTCAACCCAAGTAGGTAACTCTTTCCCTCTAAAGCTATTGTCAAACAGACAAGCGAAGCGAATGCGATCCGAAGCGTTTTTATTTGTAATGTATGGAATTGTTTAAATCCAGTCACATAGAAAAGCGAAAGCGATCCGATAGTCTACGTGACAGGCTTCAAACAAAATCGCCTCGCTTCGCGTTCGCCTCGTCTGTCTGTTTGACAATAGCTTAATACCTTTGTCAAACTCATGTATGGAATTATTTGCAGCTTGTCACATAGACTTTCGGTCCGCTTTCGCTTTTTTAGATGACAGGATTCGGATCGCATTCGCTTCGCCCTGTCTGTTTAACAATAGCTTAAATGAGTAAAATTTTACACACTGTTATAAAAATCTATCGTGTTACACAATGTTATATAACTGGGGATCACCTTAACTAGTCCAATCTTCAATGCCAGTAAAATACTTTATGTCCGTAACCCTGACCTTTTCTTCCTCCAGATCCAGTAATCCGTGAGCGGGCGAGGGTCGCCAGTAAAACGGCGGTCAACGCCACGATAGATACGTGAGTACATAGTATATGTATCTTGTTGCTATAAGCTTTACTTGGCTGTAATTTGTAGAGCAAGAAAATAAAACTGAAGGTTTTGATTTTCACTTGGTGTGTGATGTTTTGGTATTTATGTAAAGTATGCTATGAAGACCCGGCATTGTTTGAAGCCATGCTGCGAGACGAGATGGAGTGGGAAGCGGTCGCCTTCTTCTGCGAAGCAGTCATGCTAGCGAAGGAGGAGGCGGGCCGCGCGAGGGTAAGGACAGCGTCATCCTTCCACCCCTACCCCTGTAGACCATCTCCGGCCATTGTAGGCGAGGGCATGGGGGCGGCGAGTAATGGCCTAATGGGCGACTTGCTGTCCGACCATGTTACATGCTCGGGTCGACGGCGCGTTGTGTTCCACGCGCACCTCAAAGAGTGCCTGTCAGCATAATGACGGGGCCTCTTTCTAGAGGGCCAAAGCCTGCTGGGGTCGCGGCAATTATCGAATAACTGTGACATTGACGTATAGGGCTATTGAACGACACAGTGGATTTTAGTCAGTACGAGTCTGACAGTCCCTCCCGCCCCCCTTTACAGAGCCTGAGCCTTTTTCGTTTCCAAACCTTTTAACAACGGTTTTCTTTAGAAGGTATTCATTATTGTGGTTTGCTTTTACACTTGAAAATCTACAATGTATACTTAAAGAAATAAATCACGTTAAACTAAAAAATATAGAGCATGACACAGATGGTAAAGTTTCTTGTTTCAGTAGATATTCAAAAGTTCCTCTTCCAAGTTTCCGTACATTCAAATGTACAGCCGTCTTTCTACTTTCCGCTACAATTATTATTTCTTCTCTGTTAGGACATACGAGCCGAAAAATGCTATGTAGTGTGATATTTGCTATGGTTTGTAAATAAGTAAGTAAGTAAATAAGTAAGTCGTAAATAAATAGCACGATTAGCTTGCATGACATATTTTGTTGATTTTTGAAATTATTACTGGCTATCAAAACATGTTTGAAATTAACATAGGCAAATGTTGATAGGTTAAACTAAAATAAACTTTTGATCAACAGGCGTAGAGTTAGTAGTCTCTTGGGCGTCTTCTGAGACATCATTTTACGAATGCGGCATTGTGCGCCTCATCCCATCATTAAATAAAAACTTTGAGCCAACAACCCTCGCGCCTCTAAGAGCTATCAGTAATCTGACGCCCCCCTAGAGGGTCATAGCCTGCTAGTCTGACAGTCATAGGTCGTGGGACTATGTAAGTCAGTCTGATTCTCATAGTTCCTCCCATCCCGCCTGGGCATTGGGACTTTTGCTGAATTTACACCGGTAGAAAGAGCATACCACTTTATTTTTCATTTGACTGTTGTTGACGCGGGTGCTGCGTGACTTGATGGCAGGTGGATAGGAATTGCTTTTAAATAACGACGACTCTTGAATTTGACAAGTACTGTATTGCTGATACTTTAAGTTACAAATGAATGCGGAAACTAAATTTATTTAATGGCGACAATTTTGGGTTTGTAAAGAAAATTAGAAAATGCAAACGACAAGAGAGGTGTTGGTGGCCGGCCCGGGCCGGTGTCGTGGATGAAGTGAAGTGCGTGAGAGGCCGGCGCGCTGTCATCGCGAGTCTCGTTCGGTCCGCCTTCCGTTTCCTGCCGTTGCGGTGTTGCCAGACATGCAAGGCGTCAACATGCTGGGGCCCCAGGAATGAAGGCATCATCAGCAGAAGCCTCAGGTTGGAGCTTCGGAGACTCTGGATAGTCGACGACTGGCAATGGGCACAGTCGGTTGAAAGCTCGGCGTAATGTTCCAGATGTAGTCTTCACGTCTGCTACTCGGGACACGCCGTCGGAGCCTGGATAGACGCTGGTCACCCGTCCAAGCAGCCATCTGTTTGGGGGCAGTCGGTCGTCCTTGACAAGCACCATCTCGCCAAGTCGTAGCTCTCCTCCATGTTTGCACCATTTCAGTCGCCTTTGGAGTTCTGAAATGTACTCTTTGTGATATCTGTCCCAGAAATGGGTCTTCAATTGTTGAGTCCTCATGTATCGTGAGGTACTCAAACGTGCGGTATCTTGTACCTGAGGAGAAGGCAACACAGTTAATGTTCGTCCAATAAGAAAATGTGAAGGTGTGAGAGCTACCAAGTCTGATGGATCTGATGACATGGGAGTTAAAGGTCGTGAGTTCAAAATAGCCTCGATCTGTGTGAGAATTGTATTCATTTCCTCATAATTAAGATTAGCAAGTGCAAGTACGCGTTTTAAGTGATGTTTTACCGATTTTACTGCACCCTCGGCTAACCCATTAAAGTGTGGACTATAAGCTGGTGAAAATTTAAAGTTTATAGATAAATTTGCTGCATATGAACCTAAATAATCAGAATGTGACCTTAAAAACCTTGATAAGTCATTACATGCTCCGACAAAACATGTGCCATTGTCCGAGAAGATGTTGGCAGGTTTTCCTCTGCGGGCAATGAAGCGATTTAAAGCAGCAATAAAGGATTCAGCACTCAGATCGCCTACAAGTTCTATATGTAGTGCCTTGAAAGCCAAACAAACAAAAATGCATATCGACGCTTGAAAGGCAAAAATTACCAAGCGACATATAGCCAACTTTACAGGAGAGCATTTTAAAGTTTTTATTTTTGGAAAAAAAATCGTATAAAATCACCTATTAGTCATAACTACGTAATTCCAACGAATTTTAAATACATTTTACAGGCTTAATAATCTGGCATTTAAAGAATATGGATTTTCTCATTAGTTTATGAAATAGTGTCGGTTGGTAATAATTTTGTACAAAATCACAAACAGGCAAAAGTTACTTACCGACATCAAAATTTAATGACAAAACAACTAAAATTAACTAAACCCGATTATTTTATTATTGTGTTTGAAGCAAGATGACGTATCCTGGATTGGCGCATGTTTGACTTACAGGTAAAATGATCTATATAGAAAACAAATATATTTTTCTAACAGCCAATTTTAACCATGTTACAAATTAAATGAGGTTAGTGTAGGTTTTTTTTTAATAAGTAGCAATAACTTTAGGTTTTAACACACAAAATTAAAAACTTTCGGTTAAAGCTTTTCGTCACCATCATCACAATTTTCAATGTTTCACTGAATTTGACACGTGTCAACTATCGCATTGTATTTAGGTACACGAAATTACTGAGTTGAAAAAAAAAATATTATTTCAAAGAGGAAACGGTTAAGTTGTTTCGAATACAGTTATTGCCTTGAAGATTTAATATCACTTTAAAAAAAAGTAGATGTTGTCCAGCAGTTTGCCGTATATGATTACTTCAAAGAATTTAATCCTTATTAGCAACACTATCGAATGGTGTAATAGTAAAGGGTGCAATTTTTTTCCAAAAACAGCGGGTTCGATTCCTTGCCAGAATTATTGAATTTTCTAAAAGCCAATCATGCAGTTTTAGTTTTAGTCAAAATCGGCCTCGAGACTCCTTTCAACGTTTTTCGATATTCGTCATAGTTTTGTATACGGCAATCAACGCACAGTTCAAAAATTCATTGTCTATCTGTAATTACTAATTCTGTCAATTCTTGTTTATCGTAACGTCCTATGGCTGATATTATCAGCCGTAGGACGTCCACTGATGTACACAGGCCTTCCTCATAGATTTCCAATAGGTCCGGTTGGAAGCTGCTTGCAGTCAGTGCGATCCTGTGATTTTCATCAGATCGTCTGTCCACCTAGCAGCGTTGCCTTAGGGCGTGGTCTCCATTCGAGAACCTTGCGGCCTCATCGGCCATCGTTCTGTGTGCTATGTAGTCTGCCTACTGCCAGTTGAACTTGCTGGTTTTCTGGGCTATGTCTGCAACTTTAGTTCAGCTACGAATCTTTTCATTTCTGATTCGATCAGGCAGAGGGACTTCGAGCATAGCCCTCGCCATAGCTCGTTGGGCTACCTTGAGCATACTAATGAGGCCCGTAGTAAGAGACCACGTTTCGGCGCCATAAGTTGTCACACATTTGCCGAAAACTATGAGGCACTGAGGAATTCTGGACGAGGAAACGTTACGCAGTTTCCCGAACGCTACCCGGCCGTGTTGAATTCGGCGGTTGATCTCTTTTTTAAAGTTCAACCTACCTAGGTTTATTCCAAGTAGATATCTCAACAACTTATCACGTCTGTATGATATCACGTTTCCCTGTCTTACGCTTTTTTTCAAGGGAATCGCCTTCCAACTCTGCACCTGTACTCGGGCAGATATAGTGGTATTGTTTAAGCACCTAAACACTTCGATATACCGATAGTCAATACGACATCGTTGGAGAGATTCAAGAACTGCCCAGTTGCCCACATCTCCACCAATTTAAAGTCTTTCTCATAGTCCACAAACGCCAAACATAAGAAAAGTTATTATACTCTCCGGTGTTCTGTATAACTTTCCGCAGCGTGTGTGTGTGGTCTACGGTCACATTTTCGGAAACCGGCTTGTTTGGAAGGCTGGATCTGTCATCAAACCTGCGGTCGAGACGGTTCGTGATGATGTTCCTTCGAAAAAAACTTATAAACGTGGCTCAAGAGCGAGTTATTTCTTAATAAGGTGTTGTCATCCTTCTTAAAGAAAAGAACCACCAATTTCCACCCACTTTCAAAAGCTCTGAAATGACTCCATCTTCACTCGGCGCCTTATTATTTTCAGCTGATTAGGGGCCATCCTAATTTCGTAAAGGCTAATGCCCACGATGTCTTCAATGTGGTGTCGGGTTAGATTGGCCCTTGGATCTGTGGCCACGAAGCTTATAGCTGCGCATAAAGGTTTTCGACCTCCTTCAATACCTCTGCTTTCTTTGCATCTTCTCGTTTGCTGCTTTGCCCAATAGATACATCTCTTGCAAACATTTTCTTAGTCGTCGTTCGTCGTCTTTTTAATGTGGTTAGTATTAAAGAGATCACCGTGCCGCAAGGATTTTGAATTTGTCTATTGATCTGCCTATATGACTCGGCGTCACCGAAAGTCCGTAGTCTTAATAAGCGTCGTTCAGTCATGAGGTTGAGAGTGATGTCGGAAAGTTTCTGAGGTCTATTTGCACGGCGGGGTATAAAAGACTTAGAGCAGTTTCTTTTCAGTTTCATACCGTTTCCAGTTTCTACGATTGAACTGTTATTAATCTCGTCACCTAAAAATTTTCATAAATTAATTTCATGTACTCGAATTGCCATAACAATTTAACTGTAATTTAACTTATGAGACTTATTTTATATTGCATGAACAGAAAACCAGTTCCATGGAACTACTTGGATAAAAAAAACCAGTAGTTCCATAATGGAACAAGAAAAAGAAACTGCTGGGATACGGCGAAAAGTTTTACGTGAAATGAAATTCGGTTAAATATTTTTCGAACTTATGATAGGCAAGACGAGTAGGTGATACATCAATATTTCGAGCTACGCGACGTACTACGTGCGATGCGCGCGATCACGCGGTTTGCTTTAGCGACAGTTGAGTGAAGAATGTTCGAAATTATTTGACCAACAGCCATTCATGATCTGATTTGCAACGCGTTCATGCGACAAAACAGAATAGGTGCAACGGGAATAAACAGATTTTTGTACAAATTTCATATCGGAAATAGTTATCTAAGTGACAAAAACAGTAAAAAAAACGGCAGGTAAAATATTACCAAACGACAAAATTTATTTACTTTAGGCAGGTAAAATAGTACTATATTACGTTTTAAAGTACACTGTATTTAGGAAGAAAATACTAAATGAAAATGAATACATCATTAAGGTGTGTTAAAAAGTCTTAAATGAAAAAAAATATAAAATAATAATCAGGTAAAATTTCTTAAGCAATGCTCACACAACAGATACCGTAAAGTAAAAAATACTAAATGTTAAATCGCATTAATTCAAGTCAAGGCAAAAGTTACTAAGTGTTAAAACTTGAAATCAAATATCTACCAAGTGAAGTTTATTCAAAAATCGGTAAAATTTTGGTCGCTTAGTCGCCGAAATTAATGAAAATTTGTACTTTTTTAAGTTACCAAGCGACAGCAAAAGTCTTCCTAGCGGTACGAGAGTAGGATCAATCGACGCAGAAAAATTTTCTGATTTCAATGATATATATAACTCAATATCGCCCAAAATGTCGCTTGGTAACTTTTGCCTTTCAAGCGTCGATATGTATGCTTTGATTAATTTACTACCTCTACCCTTTCGGTTCAGAATCATGATTGGTCCTGCATAATCTACTGCTGTGTTTGTAAAAGGGTATTCAGCATGCAGTCGCTGTTCAGGCAAGTTGCCCATAATTGGTTGCTTGATTTGACCTGAAAAGCGGCAACATGTGATACAATTATGAACTGTCTTCCTGGCTAAGTTCCTGCCATTTAAAACCCAGAATTTGTGACGAATGTTTGCAAGCAATAACTGTGGACCTGCATGCAAGAGTAAAGTGTGGTAATGTCTGAACATGAGTATGGTTATGTGATGAGATGCATGTAATAAGATTGGGTGTTTTGTGTCATACTCATAATGTGATTGTGACAGCCTGCCTCCAACTCGCATGAGCCCATCAGAATGCATGAATGGAGCTAGATTAATTAATTTGTTTTTAAATGGCAATTGCTTACTTTGTGTTAATAATTTACACTCGCTACTAAATGATTCACGTTGTGAAATTTTGCATAATGTAATTAAAGACGAATTAAGTTCATGTAAACTCAAATAGCCTGTATGTTTGTCTTGTGAATGACGACAATTGTGAATGAACCGATGCATGTAGGCTGTGATTCGCTGTAACTTATTAAAATCAGAATATCTGTTGACAAATTCGACTGATTGTGATTCAGAAACAAGGAAGTTGCTTTGAATTTTAAACTCTGGCAATTCACCATCTTTAATGTGTGTTGGTTGAACTGGCCAGTTGGATTCAGGTTTAAAGAGAAAGTCAGGACCTGTCCACCACAAGCTGCTGTTTTCTAATTGCTTAGCATCCGCCCCTCTTGAGCCAATGTCAGCAGGGTTTGAATGTGTGGGCACGTAACGCCAGGTGCAAGCTTCTGTAAGAGCATTAATTTCATGAATACGGTTGTACACAAATGGTTTGAGTAAGTTAGCTTTGCTTGTTTTAATCCAACCTAAGACAATGGTTGAATCACACCAGTAAATGCAATTTTGAATTTGTATAGTTAATGAAGATTTGACCTTATCAGCAAGACGAGCTGCTGATAAAGCACCACACAGCTCTAAGCGTGGAACTGTCATAGGTTTGAGTGGAGCTACGCGGCTTTTTGCAGTCAACAGATGAACTGAAACTTGATTTTCATTATTAATAGATCTAATGTAGACACATGCACTGTACCCTTGAGTTGATGCATCACTAAAGACGTGCAATTCGCACTGCAAGGGGGCAGTGCAGGTGACATGTCTGGGTATTCTTATATGATTAATGTAATGTAAAGATTTTATGAAATTGCTCCATGTGGCTTGGATTTCAGTGGGAACTACTTCATCCCATGCAATTTTTAATGACCATAATTTCTGAAGAATTATTTTAGCTTGTAATATACAAGGATTAATGAGCCCTAAAGGGTCAAAGATTTGCGCCATGGTAGACAAAATTGTGCGTTTGGTTATGTGTTCATGTTGAGTAATGTTGACTAAAAATAGGAATGTGTCTTCCTTACATGACCAAAGTAATCCTAATGTTTTTGAATATTCGTAGTTACTTAAATTTAGATAATCATCCGTGCTAGGGTCCCCAATGAGCTGGGATATTATGTGTGAATTATTTGAATTCCATTTCCTCAGCGAGAAGTGGCCACTTTTTAATTGTTTTATAACACCCTTGCAGGTGTTTATCAGTTGAGAGATGTCATTTCCACCGTGGATATAATCGTCAACATAAAAACCTTGAGTAATGGCATTTGAAACGCTTGGATCAGTACAGTCATTTCCCAACTGAAATAAGCACCGGGTGGCTAAGTATGGTGCTGATGCTGTGCCATATGTGACAGTGTTTAATTTATACTGTTTGAGTTGTTCATGAGGTTCAAAACGCCAAAGTATTTGTTGCAACATGCGTTGATTTTCATTGACTAGAACCATGCGATACATTTTCTCAATATCTGCAGTAACAACATACTTATATTGTCTGAATCTAATTAGTATGCTAATGAGGTCACTTTGAACTGTAGGGCCAACCATTTGTATGTTATTGAATGATAACTTTGAGGTGGTTACTGCAGATGCATCAAAAACGACACGAAGCTTGGTGGTTAGACTGTTTTCTCGTATGACTCCATGATGTGGCATAATGTATGTGTGTTCATCCTTGTGTGGACTTGTGTTTTCAGTCATGTGACCTAATGCCATGTATTCTTTAATGAACTCTGTGTATTGAGCTTTGAATAATGGATCACGCTTAAATCTACGTTCTAAAGATATGAACCTAGACACTGCTTGTTCATATGAGTCACCTAATAGTTGAGGTGATTGTTTTAATGGAATTGATACCACAAATCGACCATCACTTGCACGAGTAGTGTTTTGAATGAAATGGTTTTCACACTCTTGCTCTTCTTTAGACATGGGTTTGTGTGTAATGACCGATTCGAGTTCAAAGAACTTACTCAGTTGATCTTGAAGTTGATCATCATGTGTAATGAAATGATTGCAATGGACTGTATTATTATGTGATGAATGTATGGGTCCAGAGATTAACCATCCGAACTTGGTTTCACTTAATGTAGGTTTGTTTTTACCTAGTGATATGTTGTTGCCAGATAATATATTCCAAAATATATCTGCACCGAGTAGCATGTCTACTTGTGACGGTGTGTGGAATAAAGGATCCGATAATGTAATATTTTGAGGAATATTTAATGTTGTATGATTGATTTGTGTGGTTGGCAACAACTGTGTTATGTGTGGAACAACAAAACAATGAATGTTTTCTGAAAATGAATTGATTCGTGATGATATAATGACATCACATTGTTTGCTTAATTTGCATGATTGACGGTTTAACCCTTCAACTAATGTTGAGGTTGAACGGGTTGGTAATTTAAGTCTTTTACATAAACTCTCTGTAATGAAGCTTGATGTACTGCCGTTGTCTAATAAAATGCGAATGGAATGTTTGTGACCCTGATGGTCATTGACATGAATTACAGCTGTTGACAGTAATACTGCATTTCGATCATTAGTGTTTGATAAAACAACATTGCCTTGTTGTGACGTTGGGATGTGTGACTGAGCTGCACAGAGCATAATGTTAGATGTTGTGGATGTGTCTTTACTAGGTGTGGTTGTTTCACTTTGACTTGTATTCTGAGAACCTTGCTCTAAATGTAAAAGTGTGTTGTGGGATTTCTGACAAACCCTGCATGAACCTAGTTTACACTTGCTGGTGTTGTGACCGGAACGTAGACAATTGAGACATAATTTAAGTGATCTAGCCTTTTCAATGCGAGTTTCAATTGGGTATGATTTGAACTTTATACACTGATAGATTGCGTGGTTATTCTTACAGACTGGACAAGCATATGACTGTTTTGAGGATGATGAAGATGCATTTGAATTAAATGTTTTATGTCTATTAGTTGCAACATCACTCTGCTTTGTGTTAGTTTCTTGAACAGTTGTCTCTAATAAATCAGCTCTATTGTTCATGAATTTATTAAATTCAGTAAGTGTGGGGAAGTCGTTTATATTGTTACGGTAAATCTCCCATTCCCGGCGTGTTACTGAATCCAACTTGTTGGTCACTATGTGAATTATCATAACATCCCAGCCTTCAACGGGTAAGTTAAGTGTCTTTAAAGCTCTTATGTTACGGTTGATAGTGTCTATTATGTTGCGCAAAGCTTTGGAAGATTCTTTTGTTAAACTTTCAATATTAGTTATGGCTTGAAGATGATTGTTCATTAAAAGTTTTTTGTTATCGTACCTTTCGCACAGTAGTTCCCATGCTATATCATAGTGTTCGGCTGAAAAGTCTAGAGACTGGATAATTAAGGAAGCGCTATCCTTCAGAGCTGCACGCAGATAGTGAAATTTACTGATTTTAGGTATTGTGTTATCCGAGTGTATTAATGAAGTGAATGTGTCACGGAACTCTAACCATGTTTGATAATGACCCGAAAAGGTAGGTAGGTGTATAGTAGGAAGCTTAAGTCTTGGCCCACCTCTAGATGTACTCTCATAGGCAATACCCGAACCTGCAGCCGATCCGTCCTGCGCTGAAGTCTCTGCCTCTTGCCTGTCCAACACCCCTCGGGCAACAGCAAGTGTCTCGAAGTACTGAGTTTCGAAGCTGTCGCGCTCCTTGTACTGATCCTCTGGAATTTCACATACATTTTCTATATCAGTTTGTATACAGTCAAAGTCTGAATATAGTTCCTCTATTTTAGTTAACCTTAGCTTTAGCTCATTACTTTGTAGCGAACTTAAAGTTTTACAGCTTTTTATTATTTCTAAATATGCTTTGAATTGAGTTAGTTTAGCTTTGCAGCTGCCACGTTTTTTAAGCAATGTTTTTTCATCCATTTTTAAACCGCTGCCAGAAAAGATGCGTTAAATATTAAATGAAATGCAATAATACTTAAATTTAATGCTGAGTGGTGATAGCAAACGAGGGTGCGAGTATAAACGGCGGCGTGCAAAGCAGTGCAAACCGCCCAAGCGGGGGCGAGCAGAGCGCAGCACGCGTGCCGGTGCGAGCGTGCAGCGAGGGCTCGACAAAATGGCCGACACAGAAAAGCGACCGCGGCACCGCGGCAGGCACCCACGCGGCTTCCGTGTGGTACTGGAATGATTAAACGCGAATTATTATATGAATAAACACAATTGTCACACACCCAAGGACTATCAAGTCGCTCAAACCTGAAATGCCTAACGAAAGATGGGAGTAGTACTAGTTACCTAGTTTTTATTAAAAATAGCTTGTGGATTATTTATTGAAATTATAAGCGCGTGGCTTGAAATATGGCCTATAAGAGGCAGATTGTTAGAAATGAACCTATGAACGGGCACGAATTTAAAGATTATTATTATTAGACAACGAGAGCTAATAAGAAATAATAAAGTGAGAGATGAAAAAATTGGAACGAACTCACTGTAAGGCACTACTTCCCCAGGAACTTACTACCACGTGCACGTGGTCTGGTTTCTCCTGCTTGCAGAAAGTAGCCGCAAGTTCTTCAATAATTATGTTGACTTTCCATACGACTCCGTCCGCCGGGCGCCGAACAAATCCTTAAAGACCACGTGGCTGCCTCTTCATGCGCAGTATTTCCTTTGTCTTGTAGGTGTAGTGTAATGGCTGCCGACTGGAAATATCCGGATTGTGGACCAAATGTTGACGCGGGTGCTGCGTGACTTGATGGCAGGTGGATAGGAATTGCTTTTAAATAACGACGACTCTTGAATTTGACAAGTACTGTATTGCTGATACGTTAAGTTACAAATGAATGCGGAAACTAAATTTATTTAATGGCGACAATTTTGGGTTTGTAAAGAAAATTAGAAAATGCAAACGACAAGAGAGGTGTTGGTGGCCGGCCCGGGCCGTTGTCGTGGATGAAGTGAAGTGCGTGAGAGGCCGGCGCGCTGTCATCGCGAGTCTCGTTCGGTCCGCCTTCCGTTTCCTGCCGTTGCGGTGTTGCCAGACATGCAAGGCGTCAACAACTGTACTTATTTGACTTTCGAGTACTGTGAAACCGTTTTGGTACTTATAATTATCTTGATTACTGACATATTTTTATTATCACCTGCCTGGCCTTTTCCCAACTACATTGGGGTCGGCTCCCAGTCAAACCAGATTCAGCTGGATATCAGAATTTTTAAAGAGTAATTACATAGAGCCACTGCCTGTCGGACCTCCACTACCCAGTAACTGGGTAATACGATACCCCATGGTAATACTGGTTGTCAGACTTTAAAGCTTCTGACTAACAGTAACGACTGTCAAAGATCTACAAAATAATGACAGCCGGGACCAACGGCTTTACGTGCTTTCTTACGCTTACTGACTTATATTTTGATGTAGGTAATAAAAGTATGAAGTGCAACGGAATCAATTCCTTAAGCCCAGTGGAATAAGCCCATTTTCCCCCGACAACTGTAACAGTAACAGTATCATAGCTGCCTTTTGTTTAAACAGCACCCTTACAAAAAAAACAAACCGTATTTTTCACAAAAAGCAATTACACGGGTCTCAGTTGAACTTAAAAGTAACAAGCCAGGTTAAGACAAAGATAAACTCATAAACAGATTTAAAAAGGTAAGTGCTCGGGTAATTTTCATAATTCATTTTGTTAAAATTCTGAGATAAATGTAACTTTCCTGTGAAATATTTAAACAAACTCTTTGAATTATCTCTCTTTTATGTTTTGGACAATTTAGATAAACTACGGGTTTTCATGTTTCTAGGCTTTTGTAGTTGAGCTCTTAAATTAAAAAAAAAATACATTAGGGCCTAACTAACGGGTATGGTCAATAATTATAGAGTTAAAATGGACGTTCATACAAGCATTTACAAAATATTATAGGGAAAATCAAAGGGAAATGCTGTTAGTATGACCCGGTTATAGGAAATAGATGATTTTCAGTAGTTCAAGGTCTGAAAGGCTGTAAAAGCGTGTGCATCAGCCCAGCAAGAAAATGTATTTTACAAGAAATTGAGTTTTGCCATTAATTAGTGCGTAATATGCTGTAAATGTGCGTCACATTAAAAAAATTGTGTGTGCCATGTTTAGGAATAAATTCGAAAAAACGATTCCTGCTGGGATAACGTTTTTCCAGCAAGAAAATTTTGAACGAGTGACAAAACTCAATTCCTTGTAAAATACATTTTCTTGCTGGGCTGATGGACACTGTAAAAGCACAGACAATCACGTTAAAAAACCGGTTACCATAACATTAATTTTTGTAATAATTTTTAATGCTAAATATACTACAATACTTACGTAAGTCCATACCAATTCCTCTGCATATACAAACGACAGCATATCAACCTTCCCCAATCTGTCAGTGCTTAATTAATTGATTTTTAACTTTCGAAGGTTTTTTTTTTAAATTTATTTGCACTTGTTCGATAATCGTAGTGTATTTTTAAATTTATTTGGACATTTTCGATTGAGAAAAAGGTGACGTTTGCGGGACAATCTACAAAGAGTCATTGAATGATTTTGTCAGCTCAAAAAAGGTTGACACGCTGACGTCTGTACAATTTACGTACCTGAAAAAAAAAAAAAGCATGTAAGAAAATACTTACTTACATAAATACATTTTCATGAAAACCTTAACCCTACAATTTTGTAAAACATTATTGCTCAAACGATCAATAAAAAATCTACCCTATTGACCTACAAATAGGTTCAAATTACCTGTAATTTAAATACAAAATAGCGCAGCCAATTATAAAATTGCGTGCCGCGATCGGTAAAGATTACTGCTCGTAGATATAACTATCTATCCTTCGTAGTTCTAACGACTAGTAATTAGTGTTATTCGTAACTGGCACGGGATTTTGGTGATACAAACTTTGTAAACTTTGGTCTTTTGTGTTCTACTTGATTGATTGTCTTAAGGCTTAAAATTGCTTGTGTTAACGCAACTTTGTTACGGATTAGGAAGTCTGGCGTGATGAAAGCTCGCCTGAATTCCCTGATAGAACAATATTCCGTTTGCAATTTTTTCCGTTATTATCATCGTCTTTTCCCAACTTTAGTGGGTCAGTTTCACATCTTACTTAAAGATTTAGCTGAATATCAGTATTATACATATCGCGACTGCCTAACTGACCTCTATAACCCACTTTGTACCTACTAGGTAATATTGTAACCCTTTTTTATCGTGGTAAAATCATAAAATGAGTCCTCACACCCAGGGTGGGACGGGAGGGACTGTCAGACTCGTACCTACTGACTAAAATCCATAGTGTCCTTCTTTAGCCCTTTACATTCCAGGGTCACGGTAATTGGATAAGTCCCACGACGTCGTGCATTACTGGCTGCCCGCATGCCCGCGCCTACGGTGGCCGGAAATCATCTTGCGACGTCCGTCACCGTGGGCGTCTGGGTACAATACTGTACCCCTTGGCCCTTGGCAAGACTGATTGTCAGACTTTTGGATACAAGCCGCTTCCAACCGGTCCTACTGTTAATGTTCCTATGGGAGATGTCCATGTTCAGCAATGGATGTCCTGCTGTTTGTATGATGATGATGAAAACCAGACTCCGCTGTTCTCTATATTTGATTGGACTAAGATGGCCGAACGTCCAAATCCATAAGCTAGTATAGCCTACGTGGAGTTCGATAGTTTTCGCACGAGATTGCACTTACAAACTAAAACCAATCAAATTGTCAGATTTCCAGTTTTCAATTAAATCTTTGCCGTTTACATGAAAAAGTACAAACATCTTTCTTTTCTCACAAAACTTCATATTTGCAGTAAAAATCAAGCCTATTAAAAAAATATAATAGAAAACGTATAAAACTTAATTAATTACTACCGTATCTACGCTAAAAATCAGAAATCATAAAGGCACTGACCTAACGTGCACGTCATAAAAACTTCAACATGATTTACATTTTTCAGCCGACATGCAATTTCTAGCGTCAATAGAACATAGCTGTATCTATTACTGTACAGTGACCATATAATAACTAGAGTACTGCAGTATTACGTTGAAAAATGTACTTTAGTTCAGTGGTAACAAGGTTGACTTTGGAGTACGAACCTCTCATCCTCTGGGGTTAGAAGTCTGGGTTCATCCTAGGGCTGCCTATGAATGATGACTACTTTCAATGTCATCAGTCATTGAAAGCTCCATCTCAACGGCTTTTACGTGTAAGCCCCTTCGTATACAACGTGACGACGCAAGTCTCCGATATTATCGACTAAATATTTTTTTTTTTTAAATTTATATAACTTAAGAATACGTTTAAATCTGGTCTTCAGGGAATTTCCATTTAAAGGTGTGCATCCACAGGTCGGCATCGCACGTATGGGACGTATCGTACGTAACGGATTTTAGTTTGCCTTGTATGAAAACTCATACAACTGCGTCCACTGATCCGCATCGTACGGACGGCTCGTCGGCAATGTCTAAATGCGATGCGTACCGATGACGTCATACGGAATGTCGATCAGTGGAAATGATGAAGGTGGCATCGGCAATCCAATTGCTGATACTCGCGTCAGCAATCCCATGGCTGCCGACACAGAAATCCGTTTGATGCGATGTATCCGATACGTACGATACGGACCTGTGAACGCTTACCATAAGTAAGAAGTATACTTGTGTTAGGAATTTCCGCTCTTTCAGTAGAAGCTATTGAACGTACATTACAGATGTCATTTGGGAAAACTAAAAAAAATCACATATAACAAAAATCCAAAGCAAAAAAATTAAAAGCGCGCATAGTGTGAGGGTGTGTAAAGGTGTGTTTGGGTGTGTGTGCGTAATGATAATCTGGTATGTGAATAGTCTTGAATACGTGCTAATAAAGAAAGAGTAGTTTTCATAATTCCGATACTTTTCGACTTTGGTATCCAAGCGACTATTGCAATAGAAAACTATTGCAATAAATATTAATGGATACCAAAGTCGTGAGACATCGGACACTTACGTCGCGTTGTGTACGAAAAGCCTTAGCCTAATAACGAACAATAAAGTGTTATTGGGTTTTCCATTAAGAATGTGCCGATGTCACAGTCTCACTTTATGCCCGGTAAGTGTCAATATGCTCCACATTACACGGCTACTGGACTTAGCATGATAGGCAAAAAGTCGTCAAAATCCACTACCTAGTCCTTACTAGTCCTTCAGAAAATACATGAGCAATGTTATATAAAAGAAGACATTGCTAGAGAAAAAGTAGGCTGGCGTATTTCAGTAGAAATAATGTAGGTTAGGAAAAAACAGTCAGACGGGAATCTAGAAACGAAATATTGCTACGCGCACGCTCTCAATTCACTTGGGGCATATTCTGTCCTTCATACCTTTTTGAACATCTGCCTGAAGTTTTTGTTTTATACAGATACGGATTCAGGACGGGGCCGTGTTTGATGAGGTTTTTAGGTGGCTTACATACACAAGAGGAATTCTCTGCCGCCGTCTGTATTTCCCGACAGCTATAACCTTGGGGTCTTCAAGTCAGGAGAGAACAGGTTACGTTTTTTACGTTAAGCGTGCTTCACCGTCGACCACATCTTCGCTTACCATCAGGCGAGATAGTGGTCAAACGCGAACCTATCATTAATAAAAAACTCACACCCGTTTCCCATAGAAGTAGGCAATGCTATCTGTTACGATCCTTAAATGTATAATCCTTTCATCTCATCCTCATCTCTCACTGCTTGTGAATATATAGAACGGTTCATATATTTATGTGTATACACATACACGAACCGTTAAAGTAGTCGGATCTTCTAGCAGTCAGACTGCTTCCAGTAGTCGAATTTCTTCGAGCAGTCGGGCCCGTTATAATAGTCTGATTGCTTAGCACAGTCGCCGGGCATACACTAAATATTCGAGCACATCGTGTTTACTGATCACATTCTCATCAGAATCTCCTAGTATTTTAGCTTGGGAGAAGAAATTACAGAATAAAATTCTAACTATTATTATTTGTCCGACATGTAAGAAGAGCCACTTAACAAATACCTCTTGATATAGGGTAACGATGATTTCCTCGACCCATTTTACCTCCCCTTTCACGTTTGACATCGCCCCTTGTATATTTCCTGACTAATTTGTTTAACCTCTGTCAGCACGCCACCTGCCTAGTCCGTCCCTGTCAAACAGGGGACCGTCGTGTAAGCAAAAAGAAAAATATTAATATATTTCCCCTGTCCGCCATTTTGTGAAGCTCGACCCCTTTTTGCGATTGAAAATTGTGATTGCTTTCATATTACGTTTGCTATTTTTTATACATTTTTTTCGTTACAAATTCGCTGTCTCTGTAAATTGTTTTGTTTTTGTTGATAGTTTCGCCCATGCTAGCTAAATTGTTTCCTATAAATGTGACTTGACCGTTTTTTATGTAAAATATACGTTGCCCCACTCTAAGCCCCGTATCACCCCAACTCAAGTACATTAAAACCAGATTCAACCAATCAAATGGCTTGAATCTAGTTTTAAGTAATGCTTGAGTACCAAGCGAAGTTTTGCAATACGGGAGTAAAAATTTCTCGTATAGGTATAGTGGATGCGTTATACAAACTTTGAAACCCCAAGAATATACAAATATTTTGTTCCGTGCGGGAATTGAACCAGATACATGCAGTGCGGCAGTCAATTGATCAGTCACTGCACCAACTGTGCCGTCAATCTACAAAATCATTATTAATCCACCTGTAAGTGTTGAATCACGAAACTATTTTTTCCTAGCCCAGATAACAAAATATATTCTTTATAAATACGTGTAATCTATTCCTTAACGAATATTTTGGTCATGTCGGGTGATAAAATAATTAATCATTAATTAAACTAAACTCGGTAAACAGGTTATTTGCCAAAGAAAAGGCGAGGATCGTGTTTCTAAGGGTAAAAATAAGGTGAATTCTGTACCTAAAATACAATGAACATTTCTTACAAAGGACGAACATTATAATAGGGATAAAATGGGGCGGAACGTGTTTTTGTATCTCTTGTTAATAAGGTTGAAAATGCTTTGCAGGGTGAATAGAATTGTAAGTTAAATTAAGAAAGGTATTTCCATTTAATCTTCGAATTGATGCCGTGGGTGTCGTAAAAGGTGGTTTAAAGACGTTGAGGGAATTTTAAAGTCGAAAAATAAATGTATAAATAAGAAAGTGTCTTTTCTGATAAAAATTAATATTAGAAAATGCCACCAATCTATATTCATTTTTTTTTGGGATTTAGATAATCCTAACTCCCAAGATTCCAACTTATGAGCTAAATCTCTTTGGAATCCATTTAACCGCCCAGAAGTAAAAAGAAAACAAAGAAGATTGTTTCATATTCACAAAAAAAGAGAAAATCCGAGTCTCGGTCTTGAAAAGCCTCCAATGTATTTAAGTAAATAGAAATCTGACACAAAAAGAACATACGTTTTCAGTTGCGCACTTTCAATAATCTTATTCATCGTATCGAATAAATTATTATGAAGGATTTCATACTATTGAATAAATATAATAGTTTAGCTCATGAATATTTCATTTCATCCACCTCGGTGTCTGTTACAGGCATCTTTTTCTTAGACATTTTGATAAAATACTTGTTTGGTAAAGTTACAAGGCTCTTAGATATAGGTTTATTTTATTGCGGTTTCATAATACAGCTAATATTTTAGACGGACTCTTGGGACTGTCTAAGCAGTATAACGTGCCCCTGGAACGCAAAGGGAAACCGAGGGAAAAGGTTAGACTTTTAGTCAATAAGAGCCCGTTTGACTCTTTCTACCAAGGTTTGGCTTGCAAATATTTTCAACATAATCATCATCAGCCTATTAATGTTCCCACTGCTGGGACACAGGCCTCCTCTCTGAGAGAGGGGGGTGGGCCATAATCCACCACGCGGGCCCAGTGCGGATTGGTGGATGTCACATGTCTTCGAATTTTTGGTTCTAGGACATTCCGGTTTCCTCACGATGTTTTCCTTCACCGTTTTGAGAGCAGTAGTGATGAAATAAATTACACAAAATTCGCCTGCCGGGATTCGAACCCACGACCTACAACTCGTAAGTCGAGGCCGATACCACTGGGCCACCACTGCTCAACATAATAATAATGTTTAATAATATAATAATTTTAATAATATCATTCAAATTCTTTGACAATTTTTTGCTGACTCTTCTTTTCGCATTGTTATTATGGTAAGTGATTATTTAATTTTTTTAAACTTTCAGTCTATAAATTATTTTTGTATAAAACCTCCACAGTTAAGCGTAAACTCATTACGTTAATTAAAAGTAAGTGCATAAAGCCGCTAAAGCACTTCCGAATGGCCCACGTATTTGAGTGCCGCTAAATTATGCACGTATCGGGAAAAATAAATAACTAAGTACGAGGGACGAAAATTATAATATATTTTATGTGTCCACTTGGTAACCACGTTTGGGCACGGAATACAACATTTATGTGAGTTTTTGCATCTTATAGAACTCAAGATGATATTCTAGGTATTTTGACAGCATTCGATGATTTCTTGCAGTACCTAAATCGACGATAGTCAGTCTATTGCTTTTTGAAATGCTTATCGACTTTTGATCGCTACTATACACATAGTAGTTGTGCTAGAACACAAAGGGATTGTGAAGGAATAAGATGGATTTTAGTCAATAAGAGTCTGACAGATCTTTCCTATCCACTTTAGGACTCTTAAACAATGTTTTTTTTAACAAAACTTTGTCCTCTAGGAATTTTTCCTCTGTCTAAACTCACATTCACAAACAGCCAGACCTTGTTATTATATCTCATAATAACACCCGGGTGTACTGTATATTGTCTGCCTCTGTGCTCCAAGAGCTTATGACCTTAATTTTTCTTTACATTATCATTGACCTGAAAAAAATGTATCACGAAGATTCCTGTTTAGGTACAATGAACTTGAAATTAGGGCCAATAGGTCATGGGCATAATGGTATCGTTGTATTTTGTAGTAGGGTTACTATTTTTTTATAATGTAATTCTTCCTTGAGAGATTTTGACTGCTGGTAAAACAATAATAATCATATTGAAGTGTTTATTTTTATAACATCATGCCTGTAAATCACCTATGGTAGAGAGATGTGTGCCATATAGTATTCATACATTTTTGTAGTTGTAATAAGTCTCGATGGAAAACCTAAACGGGACAAATACTAACTCTGTGACTACTTCAAAGACATTCTTGATTAAAACAAACAATAACACTTTGTCCGATCCGAGAATCGAACCCATGACCTCTTGCTTAACAATCGTGTTTGCGCCCTCGAGACCACGGAGACGTCCATTTGATTGGAAATTAAAACATTTACGTTTTCATTTAGCAATTATTCAGAATACTTGATTAGTTTGACGTTATTAGATTTCCTAATGAGATTTGTGTTTTTTAATGAGAAATGTTCACTTAAACTATATTTAATCGAACTGCTCATTACAATAATTATTAATCAACAATAAAAACACATATTGTGACTCTTTTTTGTGCGTGGTAAATTCACGGGCAGGAAGGACTGTCAGACTCGTAATGACTAAAATCCACGGTGTCCTTCAATAGCCCTTTATGTTTCGGGGTCATGGTAATGAAATAAGTCCCGCGACCCCGGTAGGCTTAGTCCAGTCATCATACTGACATTCTTTCAGTCGCCCATGGAACACAACGCTTCGAACGCCGTCGACCCGGGCATGGTCCATGGTCGGAAAGCGAGTCGCCTATTACTCGCGTTCCGCATGCCCGCGCCTACGTTGGCCAGAGATCGTCCGCTGACTTCCGACGCCGAGGGCGTCTATCACTCACGCGGCCTGCCTCCTTCGCGAGCATGACTGCTTCGCAGCTTCGCAGAAGGAGGTAATCGCTTCTCACTCCATCTCGTCCCGCAGCATGACCTCGACCAATAACGAGCGCTAGAGGTCTTCACCTATCGCCGCCCTGAAGATGTGGCGATGCTCTGCCCAAGTGGAGCAGTCCTGCACCGTATGCTCCACCTTGTCGACCGGGCGATCCTCGCAGTGGTGATACCCAGGCGTTTTTTCCCTCCTTATCAGACACAGGTACCTCCCGAAACTTTCATGTTCGGTGAAAACCTGTGTCATGCGATAAGTCAGGACGCCCCGTGATATCTATCCAGCCACTCCTCAAAGAGGTGACTCTAGCAAAATTCATTAACTTCGTATTACTCAGTTGAAAATCAACACCGAATTCGAATATTACCATGCCGACATCCGATCCGTCCATCACAATATTTTCCTGTCAACATCCCATAAAAAGCTTTCAAACAGACATGATTAACGATTCTCCTAATTTATAATTTATTGGAGTAAACTTGAAAGCCTATCAATCACTGTTGCCAATATTTTGTCGTTCTGCCGACTAATTTGCGTCTGTTTGACGTAGTTTGGGGTCACCAGTGTTTGTTTAAGATGAGTTGGCGGAAGTTTGGGTAAGGATGTGTTTAAGGCATATCTCAGGAATGGCAAGGGATTATTGAACGTAGACGTAATGATATTGTGATTAGAGTAGATTATTTAATAAGAGGTGAGAATTTGGAGGCTTCTCAAAGCATATACGTAGCACAAAATAGTTGGTATAAGATCGTATAAGATCTCGACTTGTTATATTGGCGACTTGTTGATGTGGATGGTTACGTTAATATTATACTCGTTTATTGATAAAGGATGATCAATAAAGTGCCTATAAGGTTCCTTATCCCCAACATAAAGTATTTTGTGTCTGATATAATTGTTGTAATCCTTATAATAATTATGTGAGAGCTATACGATAATATCCTTGAAAATACACCAAGGTTTCAATGGCTATTTTAAAAATTGTAACGTCTTTGATTCTGCCTCTTTTGTTGCCATTTTCCCACGTTTTTTTATGAACTTATAAAGTAATTAGCGTTTAAACTAGGGGGTAGTTTAAACGCTAATTACTTTATAAGTTTCATAATAAATTATCCATGTCATGTTTTGCTATAACATACCTTCAACGCTTACAAATACAATATGATATAACACAAAATACAAAATAAAACCTTTTCCATTTACAACAAATGTATAATACTCCTCTCCCTAAATATTCCGTCAAGTGAATCCGCATGGCATTTCCACATGAAGGATTCCTGATCACGCAACAAAAAAAGTCTAAAAATAAAAGAGGATGTCCTCTCTTTCCCCTTTTGGTAAAATGGCCGAATGATAATATATATTTGTTATTAACGGTGCCTGTGTATTTGGGTTTATGTTTAATGGCGTGCATGGTTTAGATAAAAAGGGTTGTGAAGGTTAAATTGACGAAAGATACAAAGTTATTCCCAAGAAATGGATTTATTCTTGTGTCTGACCTACCACCTGAATCTTCGGTCCATTTTAAATATTCTTGATTCAGCCTAAACAATAATTATGCTCGCCGACAAAGATATTGGCTACAATATAAATGCTCGTCAAGTTGTCATTAATTCTTTTTTATACCTAAATGCATATTTAAATGCTCACCAAATCTAAACATCGCTTTAGTAAGATTTTAGGGACACCCCAGGTTCGGTTTGGTTACGTTCTTTACACTTTGCAAACAGAAATAGAAGGCCCGCTAAGCAAGGCTTCGTCGACCGTACTTCCGTTCATTTTTTTTTTTATTATTGCAGTAAATAATTATGTTTACATCTACAATACTTTATGATACACAATTTCGTGAGAATTTATCCATTCCGAGAGGTACTGTATTTTTTGGTTTTTAATTAGGTACTTTTCTGGTAGGCGTTTAAACTTAAGCCAATGATAATAACTCGTCCTCCTAACAACCTCGTCACGTCCTTACTCAAAGAGTGAGACACAAATAATCAAACACACCCGAACAGTATTCAGCCAGTTGGAATGAAACATTCCCAGTTCACTGCCTTCTAAAGCACCTTAGGAAATTACTTTTTTTCCCTCCTTACCCTCCAGCCTCACGTAAGTTATCAAAGACATCGGGTTTATTAAAAGACGTGTCGTTATCTGATCTCCTATCGAAAGTTTGAAGGACCCTTTGTGTAGAACATCGATGTTAAGAGGCTGGCTGATTTTATAGTGGGTTTATTAAAGGCGAACTGACTGGCAGCGATTTTTATTTTTCTTCGAAACTGATGAAAAGGAAAGAAGTAACGTGTTTTATTTTTATTTTTGTAAACTCACACTGAAGTAGGGTAATACAGGCCGAGAGTAACATTAAAATACAGATTTCGAAACAACTTTCTTAAAAGAGCACCGCGGCACTGGAACACAAAGAGCAAATGAAGGAACAGATGGATTTTTAATCAATCAAGTTTGACAGTCGTTTCCACTTCGCTTAGGGCTGGAGGATTCACTTGATAAATCTAACTTCAGTAAAGAAATCTCAAATAAAAAGTTTAGTCTGAATTGGTGCTCCACTCTCCTTTATTTAATTACGAACTACTCACAAACTCGTACAATTCCTTAATTTTCTAACACGATCATCCCAAATCACAATCACCCAATTTCCCTAAACCACTAAGTTGAACCAAATAAAAAACACAATCAAACTTCTCAAACTGGACGATTAAGCAAGTTATAATTGAAATCGTTAACCCTATCGGCGCATAATCTTGGGGTTCTCGGGACCAGCCCACTTGTAAAACTAACTCAATCAAACTGTTCTAGGGTTGAAAAAAAATCAAGGAAGATTGAGAAAGGACAAGAATTTTAAGGGTTCTGTACAACTTTTGTATGGCTCTGAACTTGAGTGAGCGGAAAAAGAGTAGGCATTTTTTTCATGGATCTTGGCCCTTTGAGTTTAAGACTCTTTATTATTTTCATTTTCATGATGACAATATATAGAACAGGTATTACTACCCAACCCACGGCCACCATTTTCCTGAGCTTCAATCATTTTTTAAAAACATTTCATAATATCAACTCAAACAAAAAAATCTGTCAAGCCGTTTCGAAAGTGAAGCGAATATTTTATACATTAATGATAATTATATTAAAATGTTATGAGTGTATTAATAATATAGAGTATGTTAAAATCACACAGAACAATGTTGTTTCAAAGACACAACCTTGAGACTGATCGACAAGCATTCGACATAGTAACAGCCGGTGCCCGTTTCCACCCTTAGGGCAAGGAACCCTGAAATCGGTATCGGGACCCTTTGTATTTCTTCAAAAAACATGAAGGGGTTAAAAAAACATCTGGATTTCAGGGGAGACGAGGCCCGGATCTTTAAAGCTTTAGCTAATTTATCTGCCCTCTTATTTTGTAGGTCAGTGAAGTTTCGAGAGGGGAACATATTTTTCTTGTAATTTGAAGACACCAGTGTCTATCAGATGTTTTTTCTTTTTTAATGAAAAGCAGTCTTAATTAGCTTAGCCAATTAGGCTTAAGGCATCCCTATAGCATAAGGCCCAAAATATGGTGTCACGAATTACTGAACAAGTGTGAGACATAATTATACAGCCTTACAACGAAAACTTAAACATCTGTTGAACACTTGTCTAAAAAAGTATGACTGCAAATCTGACCTTATTTCAACGTCATAATCTGACATTATTTTAGACAAGGTGTTCAACAGACGTTTAAAATTTAAGTATGATTTAAAACCAAAATTATTCATTTGAACCTAAATACACAGAATGATGATATTAATGTATATATTATACTACTACTTTGCCCGCATTCCTTTACAATTTTGGCAAAGTAGATAGGTACGTCCTTCAATATACCCTAGTTATTTTTGTGGACCAACAAAATGGGGGATTAGCCTAAGATAGAGAGTTAAGCATATTGAAGTTGACACAAATACCAAACTAAGATTTCAGACTGTAACTGAAAGATATCAGGTGAAAGAACCCAATCACAATTTATTGTTTTTTAAACATTGTCCCACACTAGGTACCTATTTCTCCTGTTTCATGGGTGCGTTTACAAAGATTTTTAACTTACATGATACACAAACGCCCAGACCCGAAATAACTACTTGTAGATCATACAAAATATATTTGTTTCGTGCGGGAATTGAACCCGTGACACCCAGCGCTGCAGTCCAATCACTTTGCCACTGCGCTAACCGTGCCGTCAAACCTGAGAATCAAACTCAGCTTAACATAAACGGCCAGAACTTTGTAATCGCTTCTCAACGCCTTACACTAAGTTGTGAAGACCTACAAACGTTTGTAAACACACAATCTCATCAACTAAACCTATCGTATCGTGTTTATACTTGTGAACTGTTTGCGTGTAAGACAAATATAACTCGTAGATAGATAGATAGAATAATATTATGTAGAACATGAAAGTAACGATATCAATTTGCATAGTGGAACCTAAACTAATTGATGTGTGGTGAGTACTGTGAAAACTGGCATATAAAATTTCGAAGTTTCTCTTACTTGACATAAGTTTCTGGCGGCTAGCGTTAGTAGTGCTACTGTGGGAAAGAGACAGAGCTATACAAGTCGTCTAGCGCCGTCTCGTTTCCACAGTAGAACTACTCTATTATAGGCTCCCTGAATAATATTAGAGTTGTGCTAAGTGAGATAATTTTCTAGTTGTAGCGGGTGAAGCCGCTGTGTGGATTGTACTAGCTGTTGCCAGCAACAGCAATAATAATGAAGATATGGATATACAAAATGATCGTTTACCCACTTTAACACCAGATCCACAACTATCACACAACTCCATCTAGTCCCAAGCTAAGCAGAGCTTGTGTTATGGGTACTAGATAACTGATAAACATACTTATATATTTCTAAATACATACATAATTATTGTAGATAAATTACATCCAGACACAGAACAAATGATCATGCTCATCACACAAACGTTTGTCCTGGGTGGGAATCGAACCCACGACCTCCGGCGTAGCAGTCAGGGTCACTAACCACTAGACAAACAGGCCAGTCAAAATTTGCTGTTGCAATGGTATGCCAATGTTCTGTTTCTAACAAGCACAAAATGTCTTATGTTAATACTTCAAGAATACCGAAATAACACGGCAAGCGTCTGCTCGTGTTCTGTTCGTGGTACGAAAATATTATTCCAGTAATTAGGTTAGGGTTTCCGAGGTCACGCGACATTCACCCCGTTTCGGGACGTATATGTATATTGTATACGTATGTATATTGCCAGGTAATAGCTACTAATATGTATGTAATAGTATAATAATGGTAGGAGGTTTTGGCTTAGTAATAATATACGGGTAAATTTTGATTAGATGTACTCGTAGCTTTTGTTTTTGTGGCAGAGGCGGAAATTAGTTCAGACTTACGCCCAGGCTGACTCAAAATACCAGTCAGAGAGTCAGTCTGGATAGAGCCAGGATCCAACTGGCTAAAACCACCTCCGGCCTTACTTCCTTAAACTTCTGTACCTTCAGCACGAGTTTTCACTCTTTTACTTTACAGCGTCTTTCCAGTATTTACAGCGTTTCTTGTATGAAAAAATGGAACAGCGCCTCTGGTGTGCGAAGAAGGAACTATTTTTTTTCTTGAAATTATCAAATTTGATTTCTACTCTCTTTAAATTACTTGGAAGGTATTAAGCAGCAGACAACAGTCGATATCCTAGTTGGTGTGCTAGGCTTACACACAGCCGGGCAGTGATTAGACAACGCACTAATTGTTTTGCTAATAGGCAGTTTAAAACGCCCTTTTTTTTCTGTAAACTTTGCCCTACTGTAGGAATTCGTCTTGTATCGTGAGTACGTTTTCACTCATAGAGATACACAAACACCCACACGCGGAACAATTATTTGTAGATCATACAAACATAAGTATTTGATCCGTACGAGATCGTCGACAATTGAATCCTCAGCCTCTGTGCTAACGCTAAGTATTGAACTGTCGCTTAGAACTGCCATTTGCTAGACCAAAACAATGCGATAGCACGCGGTCGCCTCGAGGATTCCGCCGCGTGCTATCGCATTATGCTTTCTGTCTCGGTCTAGCAAATGGCAGTTCTAAGCGACAGAAAGAGAAAGGGCGACGGAAAAAGGCGATTCCGTGCTGCCAGATGTGGTTCTGTGGTTCAACCCTTAGTCGACTTTCAATTTACTTTCTTCTTCACCAAATACTACGGAATCGATACAAACAACCCAAAAACACCTGCAACATAATACCGCAGTAAAAACTAATACAATTACTACCCAAAAAAAAACTGAGAAAAGAAAGCCAACCCAAAATTCCATTACATAAAAAACAGACAAAACTTGATTACAGTTTTACATTAGCGCAACAAAAGAGAAAAGAAGTATTGAATTGTAGCCGCGGGTTCTCAACGAAATTCAACCGTCGACCCTGAACCGACCCCGTTACAGCTCGATTTTATTTCAGTGGCTTGTGTATTGATTATACACAGTGTGTAGAAACGTTCGGGTGGGTTGGTAAAGTTTGGGTGGTGTGACAAGGACATAGTGGAGTAGTGAATGGTGCGGGAGTTTGGTGGTGGTTTTCTATGTTTAAATTCAAAATCAATCCAACTGATATTAGAAATGTGAGAGATTGTGAACTCTATATCACGAAAACTAGAAAAAAAACATTTCTTAGGCGTTTCTCACAATTTTATTTTTACGTGGAAAAATGATTGAGTCCGTCCTCTCACCCTGGGCAGGGCGGGATCCCGGGACTGTAAGACTTGTACTGACTAAAATCCACGGTGTCCTTCAATAACCTTTTTGCGTTCCGGGGCCACAGTTACTCGTCAGTCCTGCGACTCCGGAGTCCCGTGACCCCGGATGACACAATTTACCTTTTTTATTTTTCTTTCTTTCATAGTTAGTTAGTAATAGTAAAAGATGTTTGTAACCATATGAACTCTCAGTCCATGAAAGATTGTCAACGTCTTACAAAAAAGGTAAAAAAGTTGTTCTGTTGAACACTTGCCTTATGCAACTGTCAACTTCAAAATGGCATTTGTCGTTGTTATAAGGGTCGTTTTGCAGTTACACTTTTTTAGACAAATGTTCAACAGATGTGGCACACTTTTTGTGGCACGATGGTTAATGTTTTACAAATAATCCTGTAAACCACAAAGCTAAGTACACACTAACAGGGTGTCGAGTCTGCTAATTATTAGTCAGAATGGCGCCACAATGGCGTTTCAATTTTCGAACCATTTTTTACTCGGCAGTAAAAAATGGTTCGAATAAGCACTACAATTGTGGCGCCATTCTGACTAATAATTAGCAGACTCGACACCCTGGTGCTTTTCTTAACACTTCTTAGCCTAGTGAAACCAACATGTTTGTTTATTTCAAGACACGCAAGGTGACTCGCAAAAATATCAAGCGCGTTCGTCTTTATAATTACAATCTGATTGTAATTATAAAGTTGAGTTGAGAGTTTTCTAAAAACTTCACTGGTTTTTACACAACTCTCTATGATCTTTAAAAGCACCTACAAGTGCGTACGTAGCCTAAAAATTTAAGTTTATTTTATCTTTTCCCATTTACTAATTGAAAACTTTTGTCCCCAGGATTCCCTCACCCAGAGATGCCTCCGCAGGGGATATTTAGCACGTTAGAAGATGACTACATAGAGGTGATGTCGAGGAGAGGACAGAGTCGGTCGCCGTAGCCCACAGTAACTGTTCTAGCCACGAAAGAGGGAGAGAGGAGAAGTCGCCAGTGAGTATTTATTTAAATTACATAATATAAGATGAGAACATAGAGAACTGATGAAAGAGAAGAGAGACGCGACGTAGTCAGTGAGTATTTTTACAATATAATTAAGATTTTTTTCGGTAAAATCATTGAATGAGTCCTCCCACTCAGGGCAGGGCGGGAGGGACTGTCAGACTCGTACGGACTAATCTCCATTTTATCCTTCAATAGCCCTTTATGTTCCGGGGTCACGGTAATTCGTTGGACCCGCGATCACGGCAGGCTTTGACTTTCTATAGAGGGGCCCCGTCATAATGCTGACACTCTTTATTAAGGCGTGCGTGGGACACAACGCGCTGTCGCTGTCGTGTCAGCGAGTCGCCCATTAAGAAAGATAAGGAAAAAGAGGAGAGATACGTGAAATAATATTATGAAGCTATAGAGCATAAATTATTATGTTGCGGAGAGAACATAGTTAGTCACTGCAGCCCATTGTTTTAGCCGCGGAAGAGAGAAGAAGTAGTACAATTATACTATATACGATGAGTACAAAGAGATGTCACAGCCGAGGCCAGTATTCGTAAGATAAATTTATGTAAGAGAGTTATAAGAGATGCATATGCCTAAAAAAACACGGAGATAAAAATACCCTAATTCCTACAGAGGCTCGTCTTTTGCATACATCGGCATTTACTCGACACAATAAAATTGTGACTGAAAAAAGGGGCTCAAATGTAAAGTTTCGTAAAAAAAGACCTATTTTGAGAGCCCTCATTCATTGAATTAGTTTGTGTTCAATTTTTTAGACTTCGTTGAACTTCAATGCCTCAACGCTTTTCTGGTGATCGCCTTTGTAGTACGGGATGAAATGAAAATATAAATATGAGAAATATTACAGTAGAAAATAAATATACTGTATTTTTCGAATAAGATGTTATTATTAGTATGATGGCAAAGTAGATCGTAGTAGATAAAAACCAAGGACAAGACAGACACAATGAATATCAATTTGACCAAAAGTGATACCATTGTGTCCTCCCCACACAATAACACTTAATCCTCTTTTATGAAACCGAGTCCACAACAAAGATGGGAGAAAAATATTGTTAGCCAGCAATATTTTTTTCTCACAGAACTATTATTGCCACATTACTAACATAAACAGATTTTCCCGAAGATGTTCTTTCGCTAAAAGAAATATGACGAATGATTTTTCCACATAATTGACTATGGAAGCGAGCCAAGGAAATATACGGATAATTTCGTAGTGAAAATATTATTTTCCCATTCATGCTGTTATCTGGTCTATTAGAGATACATTATCTATTTATTTTCAGGAAATAAGAATAAATAAGAACGTTTCCAAAATGTGGATCCATCGGGTGCCAAGTAATAGTAAGGAAAAGCGCACGTTGTGGATTTTTTGTCGCTTAGTGGTTTAATCATGTTGATGCTTATGTCTATGTTGTGTGCCTAAACGCAATAATTTTTTTAAAGACTCGATTAAAGCTTGTACCGTATCTTGAAAATATTAAAACAATCTGCTGTGTTTTTGGCTTAGTACAGATTTGCCTGTCCAGTCTTTTCCTAACTATATTGGGGTCGGCTTGCAGTCATACCGGCCTAGTGCAGATTTTCTAAATACTTTAATGAAACATTTTTAATACAGGTGTATAGTTTTTGACCTTGAAAAGAGACCTCAAAGTAATCATCCCCGAAAGCCAATACAAATCATTATTTGCGAAAACCTTGATAAAGAGTTAAATCGTACAAGATTGACATAAGCTTCTTAAAATCTCCAAATAACAATCATTAAAAAAATTTGAACTTTTGTTTAATTTTAATTGAATGTAGGTTTTGAACGCAATTGACTTTTAATTTGTTTAGCACTGTCCTCACACCAGACTTGACTTAATTATAATAAGTAATAAATTATATTTATTAAGCAAATTGGTTTTGGCAAACTTTTTTACTCGTCTAAACGACACTATTTATACACTAGATGAGGCCGGTGTTTCGTACCTGACTACTCTGAGAAGAAACATCCGAAACAAACTCAAAGGTCGCAGTATCTTTTAAAGTCCAGACAATTCTGTATTGATGAAGTTATATGAGAACCATGCAGTTGTCTGAGGTGGTCATTTGAAGAAAGAACCACACAATTGAATTATGAAGCGATAAAAATCTACAGTATGCAGCGAATCATACAGAAAATATAAGTGTTGTCATTTATATGCGACTAATCTACTCAATCGTTATAACAATGAATGTTGTCAGTAAAAAAAAATATAAATGGTCCTAACTTTCGATATTTTTCTACTTTTAACATTTCTTTTATTTCAGTACCTTATAAATTATTGTCGTCATAATTTATTAACCGAATCTCTTTTATATCTTCTTTTAATGTCAGTTTATTGGCATTAAATATAACCACAAAGTTTGGGGTGTTCAGATTATTTATTAGTTTTATTACACTTTCTGACAAGTACCGATGAAGTGCCATGGGGAAAAACGGAATTTTATAGCTTTTTCTGAGTAAGGAATAATAGTCAAAATGGCGCCTTAGTAACTAGAGCTGTAGTAATAAAATTGTGGATCAGTAATTAACCCGGCGTCATTGAGGTTGGGTCAAAATGACCCGGCTGGTTTTGAATTTGGAATATTTTTGAAAGTGTGCGTACGACACTGCCCTTCTGTGCAGTAGCTGGAGCCAATAGTGTGTTCTAAACGTTTCTGACGAGAAATCAATGTGGCAGCCACCGAGCTGGAAGCTACACGCGTTTAATTTTCAAAAAGGTAATTTTGACCCATCCTCACAATTGACGTTACCATTTTGTGCCATTACCAAGTAATCAATTTTTATCATTGTTTATTGATTTTTGGTGTGTATGTTAACGGTTTTTTCTTTTCGCTTTTCGATTTTTTTTCTACTCACTTTAATCGATTTATGAGAATACATATTCCTCTAAAATTTACATATTTTCAGTCTAATCTCCTACGCACATTTTTTTATAATGTCAATCATCAAATAAGCTTCTCTTCAGTCTTCCTACCCAGGGCAGAGCGAGAAGGACTGTCAGACTCGTACTGACTAAAATCCTGTCCTTCAATAGCCCTTTACGTTCCGGGGTCACGGTAATTCGTAAGACCCGCGACCGCGGCAGATTTTGCCCTCTAAATGAGCCCCGACATTTCCTGACACTTTGAGGCGAGCGTGGAACACAACGCGCCGTCGACCCGGGCATGGTCCATGGTCGGACAGCGAGTCGCCCATTACTCCCAGTCCGCATGCCCGCACCTACAGTGGCCGGGGCTCATCTAGCGAGATCTGTCGTCGTGGGCGCGTCTACCACTGCGGCTGACATGAAAGGTGGGCGCTGTCTTCTCCCTCACGCACACTGCCGCCTCCTCCTTAGCGAGCATGACTGAGGATACCATTTGGGGAAGGATTTGTTGGTGAATTATCAGAAAAGTCTCGTGGAAAATTACGCTATGTGCGCAAACAGTTTCAAGTGTGTCCTGCTAAAAGGGACCGCAAAACAAAGCACACATATCAAGCTGGCCCCAAATATTTGTCCTGAACACCTCATATCTTTTTGTAGTCACTGCGTCTCTAACGATGAGTGAAATTAGTGTTTTTATTTTTTTTCTAAAAGACATAATCCTACAGATTAGAAAAATGCCATAAGTATACAAATATACTGATTACTATAATGGCAATATCCTAAAAGCACAAGAGATCCCTGTTTCGTTACTTTTTTTATAAGTTTATGTTACATTTTATTAACCCTAATTAAATATTTCTGAAATAAGTTTATCTTTTACATTTTCAACAAATAAATACTCTAATTATTGTATAACAACACAGTTTACGAATACACTCAATAACTATGGAAATATTTCGATTTTAATATACGGGTAATATTGACCCACCTCAACGCCCATGTACCTATTTCCTACCACAATGACGCCGGGTTAATGAATTTATTTTTAAGTTTTCGGTATTTTATCTTGGCCTAGGAGAAACCTGGATAAAGAAGATAAGTCTGAATGGGCCGAACGCTGTCATAGCACTTTTTAGCCTACATTTAAATGAAGATCTAATCATTCCTAACCTCTAAAAAAACTTTCTGCTCACTTTAAAAATCATATTGTAGCACTTTATGATCACATAAAGTGTTACACATCCATATAATTAGCCTGCTTTCCTTTGTGGAACAAATTAACACTAACAATACAAATCTTATAATTGACAATGCTAACATTTAAAACGTCTTTACACTACCAACAGCTGTCTTAAAAGGCACGTTAATTAAAACCACTAAGATCTAAACGGTATAGTTTTGTATTAAAAACTACATTAAAAAACCAGGTGGCCTACCAAGATCTCTTAAAGCCAGAGCAGTTCCAGTGGGGGAAAGAGGGGGCGCAAGACGACTTTTATAGCTCTGTCTCATTCCCTCACCGGAATTACTCTGGCTTTAAGACGACACGTTAGGGCACCAGGGGGTATTACAGCGTCTTAAAACCAGGCTTATTCCAGTGAGTGAACTAGATGGTAGACTTGTGTAGCTATGTCACTTTCACTCGCCGGAATAAGCCTGATTTGAAGACGTTGTAAAACTCCCCAGCAAGCACTAAATGGTAGTTTTGGCCAAAAAACTTCCATTTACTAATCCTAATTTCCTCATCAGAAATGAACCTCCTCAACATGGACGCGGAGAACCGCGTGGTCCTGAACGTGGGTGGTATCCGCCACGAGACCTACAAGGCTACTCTGAAGAAGATCCCGGCCACCAGGCTGTCCCGCCTCACGGAGGCTCTGGCCAACTACGACCCCGTCCTCAACGAGTACTTCTTCGATAGGCATCCTGGAGTCTTCGCGCAGGTTCTGAATTATTACAGGTAAGAGTTTTTGACTTTTATTAATGTGGACTAAATAGATTTTCAACTTTATGTTCAGAGCATTAAGTTGAGAATCTAGTAAAGACAAATCATAGCCTCAGTACTGCTACCAGACTCTGAATTTTAGAAAGAATAAATAGCACTAGAATTTTCTTGGTTAAGCCGAGACAAAAAAAAACCTCATAAATCTGGGGTCGTTGGTGAAATGGTGATTGTTCAATATTTTTTTTTAGACTACATAGACTTAGCAATCCTTTGTGTTCCACTGCTGGGTAGATGCCTAAATAAAAAAGGCCTCGACCGCAGGTGTCTTTGAAAAATAGTCCTTCTATTTCTACGAGGTCTTTTAAAAAAGAAGCGTTTCAGTCTGCGATGACGGTGTCAAGTTCTTTTGACACCTTTCGAATGTGTTGTTTGATCAGTGACGATATGACTTTTAACATACGTGGCCGACCCAGTCTCAGTACATTGTTTCGTTAATTAATAAAAGTGTTATAATATTGTGGAATTAAGTGTCACAGATTTATTTTGTTCCATAAATGATAAAATCTCAGATAATCTTCTTTGCAAACATTTTCATTTTTAGTATCTTTAAACTGAAAATCAGATTACAATTTGGCAATTTCAGTTTCAAGTTAAAACAATGAATCCTTCGAATAATGTTACTAAAAAGGTCCTTACTTCAATTACTCCACTTCATTTGGTCCTTATCTTACCCAAAACCCAACCCCGACCTATTTTATTAAAAAGAAACCTACAATCCACTTAAGAATAGAAAAAATTACGTCTCATTTTGTCCCCAAAAAGTGTGATATTCCTTATTATCACCATTTTATTTCGCCTAGAGATAGCCAATAAGATTTTTGGCGGTGATATACAGGGCCATTTAGTGGCATTGACATTTCAAGACAAAAGACATGTTTTATACAAATGTCAGGCATTTTATTCAAAAGGTATTTCGGCTTATTTGGATAGGCTCTTAACAGGAATTGTTATTTTATACAATTTCAGATTCTAGTCTCACGGTCGATTGCAAAAACATTATTCTATATCTTTTTTGTTTTTCTTGATTTTATATGTAACTGTGGGAATCACACTGCGGCATGAAGGGTTCTGTACCTTATTTTATTTTTGTAGCGAGAACAGAAATACATATTCTATGAAAATTTAGATTGTCTAGCTATAACGAATCAGATACAAATTGCTGACAGACAGACGAACAGCGAACATGTTAATAAGGTTCTTTGGTTACACTTTGCGTACGTAACCCTGGAAATAAAGGGTTGAAACCTAAACATTATTCGAAATATAAAATTATTTCTTAAGGCGCTCCCTCACTGCGAGCATTTACCTGTATTGTAACATAAGTGCGCAATTTGATGCTCTATTGTCTTTGAATGTTCGAATCTGTAACGTTACATTACAGGTGAATGCTCGCGGTAAGGGAGCGCCCTTAGGTTCTCCGTAGACATCAAGTAATTTTATATCACGATCACGTTGAACGTTTTAAACATGATCGCTTTTCATTAGGATAAGAGCAATGAAATAGAAATAAAGTTTGTAATTTCAGCTAACAAAGGAATCTCCTAAAAATTAGTGATGATAAATGATCTTATTATAAAGGCGTAATATTTAAAAATTAGGCTGACTCAAATAAATTATCCCAGCTTATGTTTCAGGGTCAGGATAATACCTTTTTAATGGAAAGTACAAAAAAAATTTAAGGTAAAAATCGGATTTTTTTCTTTCCATAGAAAAATAACATTTATAAAAAAAACATGCTGGTGTGTGTTAGCAGGCTTCAACCTACCGGTGGTTAGGGCTTCAGATACAGGTAAACTCCTCACAGTGCGATTTGTACTAAGGAGTATTTATTTGAATTTATATGTACATATAAGAGAGCCCTAAAGGCAATCATCGAGGCTATAGATTTTGAAAAATATATATTTTTATAGTAAAACAAACTTTAATTTTTATCTCTTCCCATTTCCCAAACATTTTGAACCCAACAAATAAAGTTGGCTAGAAATTACCCGAAAACCGTTAATGTAATTGATAGTTTTTAGAACTACGCGTGGGTTGTGGTCTCACCTTCGGTCGGAAAGACCAGAAATTTTCCGAAAAGCCGCAAGGGACGCGGACTTTAACCGCAGAATTCGGGGAGCTCTGTGGTCGGGCCAACATACGCAGTGGTACCAAAGACTATAGGTATATTATATATTAATTTTTCCGTTACACGTTTTGCGAATGGCTGTGGTTTTGGCGACACAGAAGAAAATGGCTGAATTTTGTCGCGAGATTTTTGGGAATGTTACCAATTATATTTTTTTAAATTAATATTGTTCCTGTAAATTGAGAAGTGTTAAATAATTTGCGTTCAACATCATGCATCTAGCCGAATTCTCAATTTTCTTTCTTATTTTTTTTATTGGTTTTTCTTGCTATCCAACCGGATATAGCTGAATACAAACTGTCTATATGACTTTACATTGCCTAGAGATCTCGTGATAACCGAAAAAGTTCAATGACGAGATTTTTAAAATTAATATGAAATATACTCCGTCACGTATTCGTAAAGATTTTCCTTAACCAGAAAACCGCGGGTTCGAGTCCTACTCATGGCTGCATTTTTCTTTCCCAAGACGAGATTTCATATTGCCAAATTTGAATATTAATAAATCGAGATTTCTCGAGATCTCGCGAGATCGAAATTGCATTCTCTAACCACACCCGTGATCTATGGAATCCAATCAGTAAAAGGATTATGCGCTATCAAATCCAAGATATACCATCCTGATACACTCTATCTCCTAAACAACTGATTACCACACTTCCTGTTAACTCCTACTAAAGCTAGCCTATCGACCACAGGCAATAAATCAATATCAACAAAACACAAAGTAGCATTAATCAATCTTAGCCACATTAAAGGGTCTGAACCCGAACTGATCCGGAATTTCCCGAACTATCCCGAAGTCTTTTCCCTTATCAATGAAATTAAGAGCTTTGAACGATTGCTCCGTTGAAAACCGTAGCTAAGTTAAACAAGTGAGTGATGGAATTCTTAGAATGTTTGTGAAAAATCTAGGTTAGATTATAACCTTGATACAAAATGCTCGGAATTTAGTTATTAGTTACTCTATGCGTTTCACTAAATCAAAAATAAAAAAGATTGACCTAATTTTCGTCTACACTACATTCCATTACGTAAATAAAACCACCATTAATTACAGGTATTTTAAAGATTTATTTTAAGGTGAAAAATCATCAAAAAAGAGCTTATCCGTTCTGGGTAGTGCAAAATCGACTTCAGACTCCAATTTCTCAGAATAATAATTATGTCCTTCAGTTTCCCTTCGCGTTCCAGAATGGTAGGTACCTTTTTAAGATAGCCCCGTATCCCCGACAGGCGATCCTTTAAAAATTCTCGTCAGTTTGTTGTAAGCTCATTGAGGCGCACGTAGAAAACGCCGTAAGCCACTGTCGACGACTCGGGAGTGATCTTTAATCAGATGGCAAGCAATTTTGAGAAATTACGACAAAAAAACTGACTTAAGACGATCGTCTACCGAGCGCTCGTCCATACAAAAAGAGAAAACGTTTTTCTCCCCCTAGATGTTATCCTATCTCAATGATTTTTTAGAATGCATCTAACACAGTAAAAAACTGGTTTTCTTTTTTTCAAAATTTATAACAGTTCGAAAGTTACAGGCGCCTAAAAGTTACTATTTTTATGACAAAATCGTCATTGAAGTAAAACCTTTGTATTTAAAAAACAAAAAAGTTTTAAAAAAAAGCAAAAGGTTTGTAGCCTAAAATATAATATGCTGAAACGATTGACACCAGAATCTAAGAGATTGGTCGTGATTTAGTATGTGAAAAACGTTTTCTCCCGAGAGACAAATTTCATATAAAAAATACTTACAGTCAGTCGCGAGCTGCAACGCTCTCTATCGCACGATCGGGGTTTTTTCAACGCGTGAGAGGGACGGTACGAGTTTTTCTAAATACCTATTTTTTTAAATGGCAGCAGCTATTCTATCCTCTTAAAAGCACGCTATCGGTAAGAAAAATAATGCAGAAGTCTAGCACAAGAACCAGTTATCATTTCACCTACATCTGGACGGCAGGAAATGAAATCTGCCTTGTGAATAAACTAACAGCATGTCACACAGAACTTGAGACCTTACAGTAAAGCGTCTAGTTTGAATTTAAATCTCATTTTCTCTGTCAACTCTGCTTGCTTTGTTTGGGAAAGTTTGGAAAAGCGATATGTGAAGAACTCGTGGGAAATAAGCAAAAGCCATTATTTATTACATACTTGCTATTGCTACGGTTTAACTCGCGTATAATTCGAAAATTATCCCAAGGGAAAGTTATACCGGGGACGATACCCCTTGTGTCCTTGTCTTTTTGACGTGGTAACATCATCAAATTAGTCATCCCACCCAGTGTGGAACGGGAGGGACTGTCGGACTCATACAAAACCGCGAATTCGCATCGCATCGCGCCGCGTGGAACACGACGCGACGCGCCGTCGACTTGCTCATGGTGTATGATCGGACAAGTCACCCATAAGTCGTCGTAACAGCAAAAAGGACACCGTGGACCTAATATTTAGGCGCATAATATATTTCTTTCCATATTCTTGTCTTTATCAACCAGATCTCGTTATACAATGTAGATAAAAACGGCAGAACCGAACGTAATTTGTAAGTCCGGACAATTTAAATGACCCAGTGAGAATTTTGTTGACATTAGTTGTTAATAACTTTGTATTTGGAACTATTGGTTTCCGATGTTCCAATTTCACAGTCAATTTGCGGGTTTGCTACATCGTTTGTTAACGATTTGGCACAACTTTACACATTAGTCTACGCCGCACCGTAATGTATAGGCCCAAACGTATTTAACCCATTTACGCGTTTGCACGTATTTCATTTAAAAAGTATAAAACAAAATTATTTTCCTCTGTCTGTGCGCTTTTCTTTCAAACTACGCAATGGGTGCGATTTTCATCAATAGATAGAGTGTCTATAATAGGGTATATAAAAAAATAACCACTAGGAATTTGCCTGAATCGTGAGTGCGTGCGTTTACAAACATATAAACTAAATATCATTAATGCAAACACAAAAGTTTTAAACAAAACATATTTGTTCCTCCCTTATGTTTAAAACAAAAAATATACATTGCGCCCGTACAAAGCCGGTTGGGTTTTTTTTAAATGTAATTTGTGATTGAAAGACTTGCTTCAGACCATGTATTTCCATTTAATGATTCTAAAACTCAGACATAAATATTTAATTCATGAAATAAATATTTATTTTACAACATACAGAAAATCACTCAGCAATTTGCTGAACCATTTCGAAGGTGAAAGAGCGTAAAAATAATTGGTACGCCTAAACTTGAACGTTCACATCTGTACTTACTGAGTTATGTATGTATCTGTACATTATATACAATCGACATTACATAAGAATACTTTCAGGAATATTTCATCGCGTAAAAGGGTGGTTTTATAAGAGAATTTATCGCCGGAATTCGTTACTGTAACCGATGGAATAAATAAAATAACCGGTCAAGGGTGAGTCGGACCGAGACTTTAAATGAAGGGTTCCGTAATCTGGGTTGAGGAATTATTTTGTAGTTTCGAAAACATGTTCATATTTTGTAAATATAAAGTGTGATATAGAAAAATATGTTGAGTATCTAAATCTATTTAGATAATAACTTGGTTGACTCGTTGTTTTGTAAAGCCTACTTAGCCGTGTGACTTAGAAGTCACACGGCACCACGGCAGTAGTTTTTACGGTAGTCCGTAAAAACTTACAAAACGACACTCATTCCACATTATGGAAAAAGTAATCTAAAAAAAAACCGGCCAAGTGCGTGTCGGGCCACGCACAGTGTAGGGTTCCGTAGTTTCCCATCAAAATACTTATACGAACTAACTAAACTGATTCGCTGAATTTAATTTTAAAAAGAAGAATTTTCAAAATCGGTCCAGGAGTCTTTAAGAGTGCTTTCACACGGTTCGTTGTTTTTGTGCGACTTTTGGAACCTGATTCTGGGTATGACATTGCCACAAATAAAAAAAGTACGTATACTCGAGAAAGTTTGATTCTTTCTGCGTGGAGTGCTTTAAACACATTTTTAGATTTGTTTACATACATAAGTAAAAACCTTGTCTCTGCTAAGGATGTTTCATATAATTCTACTTTTTGTCAAACTTTGGTACCGAATTACATAGAAGGTATAATAGTAAAATAATATTTGAAAATGTCCATGGTACATCTGAAAGATTATATTTGGACTGCATTAATCACTTTTTTATTTTTCATTCAGAAATAAACCAAAAATAATGTTTCAAAACAGGAAGAATTTGACATTTTTTCGTCCGAAATTATATTTTTTATCTATCAAGATTTACTGAATATTCAATCAAAAAGTATTGAATAACTAAGGTTACTATGTTAGCTTGCATTAAAAAAATAATTAGCTCATTTAAAAGTAAAATAATAGTATTAAACAATTATAATATGCAATGACAAAATTCAATATAAAACCAAGAACGGTTTGTTCTTTGATTTAGACGGCGCGGGGCGCCTTCTGAGGGAGGACGTATCGCTCGCAACCATTTTGACATTAGTCACGTAATTATTAAAATTTAAAATACACGCCACCATTCATGACCTTTACACGCGGCGCCAGTGTCTTTGTCATGACATCAAATTCTATGTGAAAAATGTAGTACCTCGAATTTTCCGCAGGTCATGAGTGGTGGCCAGTAATTTTCCCAGTCGCCAAGAATACAGTATAACCTACCTTTCTTGATACAAGCTAATATTTTGAATTAATTTGATTGAATTTTCCGACTATATTCGAATGTGGATATAATTGTAAAAAAAAAAATGTAAATAATACAAAAAAAAAACATTAAATAATTCTGATAGCTTTTTTTCTGAATTGGTAATTATATGTAATTTCAGACTTGCTAACTCCCCAAACATTCCAGTTCGTTTGGATAATATAGCTCGCTGCGGGACCCACCATACCACCGGTCATGCCCCTGGTGGCTTTTTATTACGTGGTAAAATCATCAGATCAGCCCTTCCACCCAGGGAAGGACAGGAGGGACATACAAACTTGTAATGACTAAAATCTACGGTGTCCTTCAATAACCCATTGCGATCCGAGGCTATGGATACCCGATAAGACAATTCCGCGACGCCCGACAGGATTTGGCTCTCTAACGTGCGCCCCGAAAATCCGTGAAAGATTGATCTGATCGTTTTGAGGTAGCGGTTTACCAGAGAAAAGTTTTGTTTTAAACTTTTTGTATTCGTTTTTGATGTCGGTACTTTTTTTCAATAAGTTTTTTTTTTCATCAATGTATTTTTATTAGGTTTGATCGAAGAGAGTTGAAGTCTTGTATCAGGTTCAGCATCCAGTCAATTGCGGTATTCCGTTTTGGCAGCTGCATTGTATTTTTTTTTTTTTGGTAAAATCATCAAATGTGTCCTCCCGAGCGGGACGGGATTTATTACTAGACTCTAGTACTGACTAATATCCATGGTGATCCTTAAGTAGCCCTTTACGTTCCAGGGTCACCATTACCTGATAAGACAGTCCAGTGACCAAGGCATGCTCCTACCCTCAAATAGAAATCGCTTCTCGGCGTCGTAGGTCACGCGGCTGTTCTCCCTCACGTGTTCCACCTCCTACTTCGCTAGCATGACTGCTTTGCATAAGGATTCGAGGTGACTACTTCCTATTCCGTCTTGCCCCGCAGATCGTGGCCTCGATCAATGCCGGGTGCTATTAAATTGACTCAAGTGCATCGAGTTGGGATTTGGAAAACCTGTACCACTTCATGTACCTAACTTTTTTGCAGCCAACTCAATAAGAGGACTAATATTGTGGGTCGATGTCAACGGCACCCCAAAAAGGTCAAGATAGCCATTTGATGTCAAGATGTCATTTTTACGGTTACACCTCAGAAAGATAGAACCGAGTCGGATTGGCTCCTTTTTGCGGAAAAATTCACGTCTTAGCAGCATTGAAGCTCAAACACTCAACCGGCCATGGCTCTTTTGCCTGATATTATTTTGTAAATTTTATTCATGGATAAAATTCACAAAAAACAGATACTACTCAGGAACCCCGAAGACTTTCAACTTGAACTGCACAATCGCTTCCAGTGCCTAACCGAATGCGAAACTGTGGACGAGATTAACAATGGTTTGGTGGAAACTGTCCAAGCTGTGGGGTCCAAGTTTTTTAAGACCCCGCGCCGCAATAAGCCTCAAAAGCTCTCGAACGGAAAAATCCGGTTGATGCAGGACCGGACCGAGATGAGGCTGCAATCTGATATGTCGGAATATGGCAAACTCAATAGACGAATCTCTAAATGAATGCAACGTGACCTGCGCTCCTTTAGTGCGGCATGGATCAAAGAGGCAATCGAGCGGAACCGGGGCTCAAAAGTGTTCGCAAAGAATTCGTCTATTGGGCAGAGCCAAATGACAAAGCATTGAAGATTAACGACGGCAGCATCATTTCGACTAAACCAGAGAACCTAAGGGAGCTTGAGAGATTTTACGGACAGTTATATACATCAATACGACAACCCAGTGTCGGTACATCTTGAGATGCAAGAGCTAAACTGACTTGACACTACACTGAGGTGAGGACGGAATCTCAACAGAACTTCTGAGAGCGGGTGGAAAACCGGTACTACTCTAGTCCTCCAGAAGTTATTTAATTCCGTCATACTCAAAGGTTCTACGCCAGAAGCATGGCACAGGAGTGTGGTTGTTCTTTTCTTCAAAAAAGGTGACAACACCTTGTTGAAGAACTACAGGCCAATCTCACTTCTGAGCCATGTATACAAGCTGTTCTCAAGAGTCATTACGAACCGTCTCGAACGCAGGTTTGATGACTTCCAGCCTCCCGAACAAGCCGGTTTCCGAAAAGGTTTTAGTACTATAAACCACATATACACGCTCTGCCAGATTATACAGAAGATAGAGGACTATAATCGGCCATTGTGTTTAGCGTTTGTGGACTATGAAAAAGCCTTCGATTCAATCGAAACCTGGGCATTATTGCAGTCCCTCCAACGATGTCACGACTATAGGTATATCGAAGTGTCGAAGTGTTTGTATGTAAACGCCACCATATGTCCATCCGATTTCAGCAGGCGTAGCATGGCGCCATAGAAAGGGGTTTTGTCGACGGAAGAATAGACAAAATAACAGAACGTAGAAATATTTTTATCGTTTTAAGCATGGTAATGTGAAAAATATAGAAAATAAACGTCCTTTTCTTCAATAGTGTTCAAATGGTGTCACATTTGTGCAAAAAAACAGTCGATTTGTGTAGAAATAACAATGAAATAACGCCATGCTATGCGTGCAGGAAGAGAGCACGAAACCAATCCAATAAAAGGCGTGAGACAGGGAGACGTTATTTCTCCGAAACTGTTCACGAACGCGTTGGAGGACATTTTCAAGCTCTTGGAATGGAACGGATTCGGCATCAACATCAATGGTGAATACATCACTCACCTTCATTTTGCCGATGATATAGTCATCATGGCAGAATCGTTGGAGCACCTCAATGCTATGCTCAGCGACCTCAGTATCGTTTCCCAACGGGATGGCTTTAAAATGAACATGGACAAGACGAAAGTCATGTCGAATGTCCATGTGGCACCCTTACCGGTTGTTGTTGGGAGCGATACTCTCGAAGTTGTAGACCATTATACTTACCTTGGACAGATTGTTCAGTTAGGTAGGTCCAACTTCGAGAAAGAGGTCGCCCGAAGAATCCAACTCGGATGGGCAGCGTTTGGGAAGCTACGTGATATTTTCTCATCGAGAATCCCACAGTGTCTCAAGACAAGGGTGTTTGACCAGTGTATGTTGCCAGTGATAATATATGGCTCCGAAACGTGGTCATTAACTGCTGGCCTTTTAGAGAGACTAAGAGTCACTCAACGAGCAATGGAGAGAGCTATGCTCATAGTATCTTTGCGGGATAAAATCCGGAACATGGATATTCGGCAAAGAACCAGAGTCACCGACATAGCTCATAAAATTTGCAAGTTGAACTGGTAATGGGCAGGCCACAGCGCTCGTAGAACTGACAACCGATGGGGAAGAAAAGTTCTCGAGTGGCGACCACGGACCGGAAAACGCAGCGTAGGCAGGCCTCCCACCAGGTGGACCGACGACATATTGAGGGTCGAGGGCAGCCGATGGATGCAAGTGGCGAATTGTCGTTCGGCGTGGCGGTCTAAGGGGGAGGCCCATGTTCAGCAGTGGACGTCCTCCGGCTAATGATGATGATGATGATGATGAGATACTACTCAGAATAGAACATACAAAAAAATAAGTTAGCATTCCAATAAATCGTAAAAATAAGCGAAATTGAATGAAAAGTGAGAAATTAGAGGAATGTGTCAAGTTTCATATAAAATAATGAAATCGAAAAAATAATGTTCTTTTTTCTCTTAAACCCTGTGTTATGGGCGAGACGGAGTGGGAAGCGGTCAGCTCCTTCTGCGAGGCAGTAATGCTCGTAAAGGAGGAGGCAGGCCGCGAGCGCGAGAGGACAGCGTCCTCCCTCCGCCCCAGCCGCAGTGGTAGGCGCCCACGGCAACGGACGTCGCTAGATGATCTCCGGCCACCGTAGGCGCGGGCATGCGGGCAGCGAGTAAAGGGCAACTCGCTGCCCGACCAAGGACCATGCCCGGGTCGACCGCACGTTATGTCCCACGCGCGCCTCAAAGAGCGTCAGCATAATGACGGGGCCCCCCTCTCAGAGGGCCAAAGCCTGCCGGGGTCGCGGGATTATTCCCTTACCGTAACCCCGGAACTTAACAGGCTATGAAGGACACCGTGGATTTTAGTCAGTAGAAGTCTGACAGTCCCTCCCGCCCTGCCCGGGGTTGGAGGACTCATTTGATGATTTTACCACGCTAAAAAAAAAAAAAAAAACCCTGTGTTATTTTACTAAAGGTGAAATGTCATCTATTAAATAACGAACATTTTCTATACCTTTTCATTAGAAATTAGGACCCTGAGTGCCTGACCTACCTAAAAAGCCTGAGTGACCAATTGTAGCATCGTAATTCGAGCATAAACGAATCTATGCACTGGTAGTCGCGATTGATCGAAGATGAACTCAGGTACTACTTGCTGTGCGAATGGAATAATGTGGAGTTGAACCACCTTTTCTACGCAATTTTGAGCAGTTACGTAACTTCGTTAGGAAGTAAAAGCTCAGTTTTGCGAGATAGAGATTATAATTTAGAGCTCACCGAAACATTCTGTTTCAAGAGTTAAATGATCTGAAACCCTGTTGTTTAGATCTTCTCTACACTCTAATAGATGTGTCTTTATTAGAAAAATAACCCAGCTGTAACCCAGTATAAGAAGCACTGAAGCTCAGTCAAAACAGTTCAATAAATATTCTCCTTTGTAAATGTTTAACGAGTTGCACCATCCGCTCACAGTTAACTGCAGGGGAACCAAGAATCTTCTCGAATATTTTTAATCTTCATGGTGTCGATTCGAAATTGTCAATTCTATGGGAGCTTGTTGCTGGTCGCAATGGACTTTGTATGATCTGCGTAGTAGATTATCGTTCTCTTTGCGCGGTTTAATGTCTTCTCTGGCCTTGCTCACTTTCTTCCTGGATCACGGCGTTTGGTGATATTACCCGTCTCTTAATTGACACTAGTTTCAAATATTTTGAACCACTGGTTGGAAATATTCGAGCATTAAACCGACCATTTCTGGTTATATCTCCTTATCTATGTCACCTTAATCACCCCAAGTGGCTGGTTTTGCGTCCATAATTATGTCTCTAGATGGCATAAATGACTGTTTGATGTAAAAGTCAAAGAAAAAGTTTGAAAAATTTTAAACACCAAATCGTAAATTCTAAATAATTTCAAAAATCTAATTAAAAAGTTATGAATTCCAATTAGTCACTAGAAACAAAATCAACACCTGAAAGATGTCATAACAAGATAATTGACTCGTATTATACGAAGAATTAAGAATGAAAAAGAATAATCTCTATAATGCACACTTTGTAAATTACAAACATATCCAATTCGCAGTGTGACACAATGTGCGGTTTAAAGTGTAATTTATTGAGTGGCCCTTATTTTATTTTGAAAGGTATATGTTTATCATATTATCCATTCGTTTATGAAAATAAGTAGTGTCTAGAAGACCGGGATCTTACTTTGTTTATTCGAAACAAAAGTGGCAAAAGCTCATAATTGTTTGCTTTCTGGTATACGAGGCATAGCTGTTTCGTTAGTGTTTTGTTTTTATGCGGGAGGCATCGCGATGTCAAATTGACAGGAATTGTGTTCTTTCAGTATGTCATAGCGCCCTTAAGAAATCAGGGAAAATACCTAAGAAAAAAGATTACGACGAATTTAGAACCTCCTCCTTTTTTTGAAGTTAGTTAATAATAGTTGACGATAAAAACCTACCTATCCCCAAAAAACGCCTATTAAAGCTGTAAAAATAAAGTTGACAAACTTACATTTGCAGTTGAAGATTATGTTCTCCGATACATTGTGTTTAAGAAAACATATTATTCAAGTACATTTTATAAGTTGGTGGACTATTACTCGTAAAGTTGTAAAGCCTACTTAGTCATGATAATTTTCTTTTAAACTTCGTTATATATACTACTATTGTGAATTTTTTCACACTCCCAAACATAACCGTTTAGCTGGTAGAGGGGGGGGGGGACACTCGAATCGAGCAAAATTTAGCACTTTAAAGCTTAATATTTCATAAACGAATTTTTTTTATCAAAAAACTGTCAATGGAAACTTTCATTATTTTTTAAAGACCTATGATACCCCACATTATGGGGTACGCGAGAAAAAAAAAACCTCATTTTACGTGTAAGTACAGGAGGTACCCTAAAAAAATATATTTTACGAGATTTTATTTTACCACTTTTTTGGCACAACAAATCCGTATATTTACACCAAATTACAGCTCTCTAGTACTGTGCGTCTCTGAGCTAAACTGCGGACAGACGGACGGACGGACGGACGGACGGACATGGCGAAACTATAAGGGTTCCTTGTTTACTACGGAACCCTAAAAAGAAGAAAAGCACCTACATTTTTTTTCGAGAGTCTTTGAGTTGCGAACGGACTTGCTAACGGACGGTCATTTTTTTTAACTTAGTAAAATCATCAAATGAGTCAGTCCTCCCACCCCGGGCAGCGCGGGAGGGACTATCAGACTTTTACTGACTAAAATCCACAGTGTCCTTCAGTAGCCTGTTATGTTCCGGGGTCACGGTAAGGAAATAATCCCGCGACCCCGGCAGGCTTTGGCCCTCTGAGAGGGGGCCCCGTCATTATGCTGACGCTCTTTGAGGCGCGCGTGGGACACAACGCGCCGTCGACCCGGGCTTGGTCGGGCAGCGAGTTGCCCTTTACTCGCTGCGCGCATGCCCATTGCCCGCGCCTACGGTGGCCGGAAATCGTCTTGCGACGTCCGTCGCCGTGGGCGTCCACCACCGCGGGTAACGGACGATCCATGCGAGTTATGAGAGTTCCTTGTAGACTACGGTACCCTAAAAAATGCGGCGGTTAAATATATGAATACATTTATAATGTATCAAAGGGAGGAATTGAAATTGTGAAGATATATTGAGGAAAAAATAAAATAAACAAATTGAAATTATGGATCCGGATTAAATTTTGGAAGTTTATCGTCGTAAATAAATAATATTTAATCGTATATAACGTAACGTCCAATTTAGTTTATTGTATACAAATAACTTTGTCTATTTTGGGCAGAAAATAGACAGAGTTGGTCATGCTCGACGTGCAGATTCTGTCGCACCAATTCCTAAAGTTATTACATTGCCCAAAACAAATAACAACCCAGCATCAATTCCACGACAATCCATCGTTATTCAAAAAAGTCTCATAAAACATCCCCTTAAGAGTGATTATCCTTTGTCGGGATACCAATTAAATTGGTATAAACGATCATCGATCATTCAACGATCAAAAGTACAAACGTATCATATTTATGTGTAACCTTTAACAGCAACAATTCTTTTGTTATTGAAATATATGGAAATCGGATACCCTTGTTCGTAATTGTGGTAGTGGAATAATATTTTTTTCCGTCTATTCGAAATGGGTCGGTTTTTTTCGCTTCAAGTTTTTTTATTCGCCTGTTGATCTAGGAGTGAAAAAATAGCAGATGGTTGGCATTGGATAACTTGGAAGAATGAGTGTAGTTTTATAGTTTTTATTTGCTTTGTAAGTGGACTGGCAATGAAATGTGGAACGGTTTTATTGAGTGACCAGATTTTGCCCGCAGATTAATTTTCTTGACTTAATTTATAATTTGACAATCAAGAAACATGACGCCAAACGTTGTTGCTTCTATTCTTTTTATCTTGCTTAAATCATCCAATAAGTCCTCCGACCCAGGGCAGGACGAGAGCGACTGTCAGACTTTTACTGACTAAAATCTACGGTGATCCTTTAATAGCCCTTTACGTTCCAGGACCCACGGTTATTTGATGAAACAGTCCCTAATATTGTTCCTACCCCATATCCGTTTCCGTACACCTGACGAAGTAATATGCAAAGTATCAGGCAGGATAATCGATTCAGTGTTTTAGACGTGAAAAGGGCAAGCTTATCTTCGTATTTGCATTGTTATTTACGATAATATTATATTTTATCATTTGTTGAAATATCTAATTTGAAATGATACATAAAAAAAAAGATTCCGACGAATTGAGAACCTCCTCCTTTTTTGAAGTCGGTTAAAAAGGCATCCTTTTAAAAATAATTAACCGACTTCAAAAAAGGAGGAGGTTATCAATTCGACTGTATTTTTTTTTATGAAACCTGTTGTAATTTATTTTCCAGTGTAACCAAGTCTTTGTCTGCAGAACCGGCAAGCTCCACTACCCTACGGACGTGTGCGGGCCACTCTTCGAGGAGGAGCTGGAGTTCTGGGGCCTGGACGCCAACCAGGTGGAACCGTGCTGCTGGATGACGTATACACAGGTTAGCTGGAAATTACCCTTTCTCAAAGAACTGCTGAGAATGTCATCATCATCAGCATCATATCAGCCGTAAGATGTCCTGTGATGAACATACCTAGGCCTCCCTTACAGACTTTCAATAGGACCGGTTGAGCTAAGGATTATGTAACAATCAAAATTAGATGAAAATTGGCAGTGGCTTAACACTGTAATGGCTTTCCTATGAAAAAGCTTTTCATTAGATACGTTTATCTTCACACGTTCTAGTTTACTCACGCGTCGGAAAGTTTCCTCGTTTGCCCAGATTTGTCGGACATGTCTGCAAACTATAACACATGACTTACGAACGAGTTTCAAAAGCTAGCCAAGGAATATGTGGAGTTGGAGTTTACTGTATAAAGATGTTATTTGAGAGGCCCCAGAAAGCTTTAATTTTCTCATTTTGGACTCAGATCAAAGAAATAGGCAGATAGAGCGCTCAGAACGCGCGAGTAGGTCCACCAAAGTTAATACAAAATCGAATACAAAGTCGCGACAGTACCAAGCTACGCGTCGTACCAAGCTGCGCGTCGTTGTTGTTTTTTGCCAAAATATGCCATCTCATTCAACAATCGTAAAAAGTTGTTCTCAAAAACAAAGAAAACATAAACGACAAAGTAAAATCGCCACATAATTATTTCTTTCCACTTCCTACTCCTCCACTATTCTTTTGCTTTTTCTGTTTTTTTTTTTTAATGTAGTATGGATTTGCTCTTGGCCTTAGTCTAGGTTAGGGATGACTAAGACAAGGTCGACGATAGAGAGAGCTTACCCAGAAGAAGCCTATTTACTCTAACTTTGAAAAGATTAATTTCGTTGCAAGATCCAAGACAAGTAAATTCATTCTCCGGGACACGTTGAACTTCATTGTTTCGGCGCTTTTCTGGTGGTGACCACTTGATTCTGGTCTGGCATTCAGGCAATGCAATTAATTGAAGAAGATGTAGGGCAGTGCTTTGGGCACGATATACGATATGAATAACGCCAGGTGGCCTACCATGAACTCTTAACGCGATCCAGTTTAGGTTGTGGGAAAGAGATGGCGCTAGACGACTTGTATAGCTCTGTTACTTTCCCACAACCTAAACTGTAAAAGTCTTCCTTCCCTGCGTGGATCTGAAGGGTCTGTCAGACTCTTACTGACTCAAATCTGCCAAGTTTCTTCTACGAGTATAACGTAACCTACATTTGAACTACATTCAATTTAAAATTCAGCGCCAGTGTGACGTAAACTAGCATCTAAATGCATCAAACCCGCAGTATGTATCAACATAAATATTTACGAACGTCTCTTACATTCAACCGCGAAGTTTTCCTACGTTCACGTTCATGCTGCATCAAAAATGTTCAGGAAAATGATTGATGACGAATTTTCAGAAATAAAAATAGAAATAATAAAATGAGCCTTAAATCAATGGAGTCTTACAGGTTCATGGGACCACCTAAGTGGGTCACCATGACGCTGTGACGTAAAGAATTGAAGGAATACGATAGATTTAGTCAGCAGGACAGAAGGACTCATTTGATGATTTACCAACCACAAAAAAGAATAGAGACAAGTTATACCAATATCTCTTCACAAAAAGGACGATCGAAACTTGACAGAAAAAAAAACAAGTCACACGAGTATTATGATGCACTCCAACTATCAAAAACGAGGGGGGAACACAACAATAAAAAACCCTAAACAAAACTTTCCACTTTCAACTACCACTATGACAACATTTTACACTGTGGTGCAAATACAAAATACACGACATATTACGAGCTGGGTATCCCTAGTGTGCATTTTATTGTGCACTGCAGTGTACGTGACGAATATGTTAGCATGTCATTGGGACGTGTAGCGTTGGTAAAATGGCGTCGGTACATAAATGTTGATCTTGTTTCTAACTTCGTCGGTATTTGTGGTTCAGAATTTGACGGTCGGTAATCTAATATTTATTTTGCGGGTGATTTGGTGAACCGGAAAGTCTCATGCATTGAATTAGAGCTGTTAAAACATTTGAAGAGAAAATCCTACTGTCAACTTTAGAAAATCATCTACTTTCTTTCATTTTTTCGTGTGAGGATTTGGCGTCTCTCTGCCAACAGCCAACTCTTGTAAGACCCCTCTTTGAGGAGTGGCTGGATAGGCGTCACGGCGTACCCGCGCAGGTCCTCACCGGACATGGAAGTTTCGGGAGGTTCTTGTGTCGGATAGGGAAGGTAGAAACGCCTGAGTGTCACCACTGCTGATACCGGGGATCACGCGGTGAAGGTCTGTCCCGCGTGGGCAGAGAACCGCCGTTTTCCTCACGGAGGCAACAGGCGGTAACCTCTCCTGATCGACTTTGGTCGAAGCCATGCGGTCACCTCCTTCTGCGAAGCAGTCATGCTAGCGAAGGAGGAGGCGGGACGAGTGAGAGAGAGGACAGCGTCCACCTCATAACGCAGTCGTCAAAGCAATAAACAAAACTTTGCATACTTTATTATGATAAAAAAGATAAAAACAACAGAAAAAAAAATAGAACAACATATTCCAATTACATTCCGTGGCGATGGAAAATATGCAGAGCTTCCCCGTGATCATGATATTGTTTCGAGTGTGACTGTGTTCACACCCCTTTGTCTTTATGGGATGAATAGCATTATTGGCATGTTGGAGTGGGTTTGTTTGTTATTAGTGTTGAACATTAAGGGATGGGATAAGTCATAAAATAAGGCTAGAAATGTGTCGTTCAAATTATTTTAGGGTAATGTAATGAATGACTTAAATGTAATGTTGGATACAATGATGGAAATGTCCAGAAAATGAAAATTGTTACAAGAAATAAGGACCCAATAAAAGGAAGAAGGTATTTTTGATTCAAATAATAACTAGTAAGAAACATGTACTGAAAAGAAAAAACACAAAATACAGCTGCATTTAACAATCTCAGAAGCGAGAAATGCACATACATAGAGTTATTGTGCGTAGTAGTCTATGTAAAATTCAGCTGCATCAGGTCCAACTAAAAGTCAAAAAGTTGGCTAAGTATAAACAGATAATGATCATGATATCGACAATGACAGCAGAAAACGAATGATAAAGACAAAAAAAAAATGATAATTTGATCTTCCTATAATATTTCCACTGCTAAGTCAAAGTCCTAGTCTCAATCAATGGGCGTAAAGAGGAAAATACTGACACTACCTTTAAAACCAATTCAACGTTAACAGCAAAAAAAATCGAATGCACCGCATTCGAACCAAAACAGAAAATAAAATATTCCAATTACATTCCCCGCGAAATGGGAAATTCAGGTCCAATGATTGTGGGTCGGATATTTTCTTATTATTTCGACCACTGCCCGATACGAAATATTTTTGCGGTCGTACCCTCATATTTTGTAGAGGAGAAATCGAAACCTTTGTCCAATTAATTCTGTTTTCAACTTAAATGTGAAATTAAAATCTGCTTGTTCGTGGCTTCTGATATTATTTCAAATTATTTCAGTTTTGCTGCTACAATTTTCGTTATTAAATTAATGGGAACCTTTGTGATTTTATTGTATTTCTTGATTGCTGCCGTGTCGTTGTGTGATCAAAATACGTCAAAATTAAAGCTGAATTCTTGGGACGTTATTGTCCAATACTGTTAATTTATTTTCAGAAAAGCTTCAATTTTAGCTAGAACTTCAAACTGTATTTCTATTATAACCAACGGAAAAAGTTTTAAAGAATATCACAGTCTCAAACCTAAGGCTACTTAAAGGGTTTCTTATGGTATAGATAATCTAATATTATGTCCTCCGGCATGATCCTGCCGTAGGCTGTACGCTGGTGTCGTGCGGTCCATGGCCCTCTACGGGGCCCCTGTGTGGGCCCTGAGCATCCGGACGCGACCACAGAAGCTGGTCGCATGCCAGAGGGTCATGGCTATCCGAATGATCCGGGGATACCGCACGATTGCCGGCGAATCTGCCAACCTGCTTGCCGGATTGCTGCCTTGGGATCTGGAGGCGACTGCCCTCCAGCGCGTCTATGAGTGGCGCGTGGAGGCGCAGCGCCGGGGCGTGAGCCCGCTGCCTCGCGAAATCGAGGCGCGGCGCGAAGACCTCCGGCGCGATCTCAGGGCAGTATGGAAGGAACGACTGTCGCGACCGACGGCCGGGCACGCCGCAATTGCGGCGGTAAGACCCCTCTTTGAGGAGTGGTTGGAGAGAAGTCATGGCGTCCTTACCTTCCGCCTGACGCAGGTCCTCACCGGGCACGGGTGCTTCGGGAGATACCTGTGTCTAATGCGGAAGGAGGATACGTCTGGGTGTCATCACTGCGAAGATCGCCCGGAGGACACGGTGGAGCATACGGTGCAGGACTGCCCAGCTTGGGCGGCGCACCGACGTGTCCTCACGGCTGCGATAGGCGGAGACCTCTCGCGCCCGGCATTGGTTTCGGCCATGCTGCGGGGCGAGACGGAGTGGGAAGCGGTCGCCTCCTTCTGCGAAGCAGTAATGCTCGCGAAGGAGGAGGCGCGCCGCGAGCGAGAGAGGACAGAGTTCTCCCTCCGCCCCAACCGCGGTGTAGGACGCCCACGGCGACGGACGTCGCGCGACGATCTCCGGCCACCGTAGGCGCGGGCATGCGGGCAGCGAGTAAAGGGCAACTCGCTGCCCGACCAAGGACCATGCCCGGGTCGACGGCGCGTTGTGTCCCACGCGCGCCTCAAAGAGCGTCAGCATAATGACGGGGCCCCCCTCTCAGAGAGGGCCAAAGCCTGCCGGGGTCGCGGGATTATTCCCTAACCGTAACCCCGGAACGTAACAGGCTATGAAGGACACCGTGGATTTTAGTCAGTAGAAGTCTGACAGTCCCTCCCGCCCTGCCCGGGGTTGGAGGACTCATTTGATGATTTTACCAAGCTAAAAAAAAAAAAAAAAAAAAAAAAAAATGTCCTCCGGCATGGGCTAAGTGATAGGTCTGCCAGATTGCCTAAAAATCACCCTGTTCTTCCAAATGCCCTTTACGCAGATGGGCCATCCTTTTAAAACAGACCGGCAAGCTACCAATAAAAATTATAAAAATATGTTTATTAATTTTTGTCACCAGCATCGGGATACCCAAGAAACTCTAGCAGTCCTGGATCGGCTTGACCTTGACACGGAAAAGCCGACCGACGAGGAAGTGGCCCGCAAGTTCGGCTTCGAAGAGGACTACATGAAGGGGACGGTGTCGTGGTGGCAGCATCTGAAGCCGCAGATGTGGTCGTTGTTCGATGAGCCTTACAGCTCTAATGCAGCGAAGGTAATGTTGATTGATCATTGTTTTGTCATAAATAGATAGATTATCATCACAATTTTAATCCCCGAAGTTGATCTCCTTGAGTTATGAGTCGAGCTTCACGATATCTGACAAATGCTGGCACTGACTAGACAGGTCCACTCATATTTGTATGGCTCTTTCTTCAAAACACCATGTCGGACACAAACCTGCAGGGTCCTCGCATGACTTAACTAACCAACTTCATGTCTGGACTTTAAAAGAGATGATGACCTCTGAGTTTATTTCGGATGTTTGTTCTCAAAGTAGTCAGGTATGAAACACCGGTCTCATCTAGCTATAAATAAAGTGTTTTTACTTGTAAAAATGTTTGTGAAAACCTATTTGCACATTAAATATCATTTATCATTTATGAAGTGTTAAGCAGTGGTGATTAAGCCTGGGAGCACCCACTACTGCCTATAGGCATCCACCTTTTCTGCCATACTTCTTGGTTCTTTGCGTCCCTCATCTTGGTTTGTTTGGGTGGACCTTGACCACGATTCTGCCAAACTTTACTCCATTTGTCGTTTCCACGTCTACCCAGTTGTCCTTCTTAACTCTACTTGAGGCATAACACCCGGTCCCCAATGTCAGATTTGCAATCGTTTGGAAATTATGTGAGTAAAGACAAACTAAGCGACTCTACTTTATTTTATGTAAAGAAGTAAGTATTAACAATTTCTGCTATCTGAAGTATTTCCAAAATAAATGATAACAACAATACTGAAAATTTCAGTGTCCAAAGTAGATATCAAAAGTGTATTACGTACTTCAAATTGTAATAATTTTATCCGTTAGAGCTATCCTTTTGCAAACAAAAATCAGAAATTACTGAAATTCAAAACATCTGGCCAACTGTTTCTAATTAAAGTGCCAATTAGAATTCTTCAAAGCCCAAAATGTAATCTTTTGACTTTATGAAGTGTAAAATATTGTGCTGCAGTCTCACCAAGCTCCCAAAATGGCTCGTTTTAATTCAAATTTATGCTAATCTAAATATTCCAATGTAGACCTTTCAGGGTTGTGGCATGAAACCAACAGGGTCTCACTGTTGAGGGTATTTTTAACATTTTTATTCATATTTCATTAGAAACATTGTCAAAAGAGGTGTCATTCCATACAGATATAAAATTAACATTCATGCGTGTTCAGGAATTGATGTGAACCATTTCTGAACAGAATAAATCACCATTAAAATTTAAATTTAGAATACTATTTAGGGAAAGAACATTCTGTACCATTCAGAGAATTAGCATTTAAAATACGACATGACTTGTGAATTAAAAAAGAAAAAAATCGTTGACTTTAAAAAAAGCAAACTCAAAACAGAAAATTTCATCTCTCCTCCTTTCACATTTCCTCAACTCTAAAACCACTTATTTCTAAACAGTCTTGAACCTTGAACTCAGTAATGTACTGTCATTACCATAACTCATTACCACGGTACAAGCTTTTCACTGTACTTACTTCTTTCCTTAAAAAACCTTTAAACATTAGCAAAAAAAGTCCGCTCTGTTCAAATACTATCATTTAGCTCGTTAACCGTTCGTGTTTCAGTAAATAAAAGCGCCCTTAATTCCAGCAATAAAGCCCAGTACCTATTTACTTTAATTATTTTTTACATGAGTAGTAATTTTTTGTCCCGCTGAAAGGCAAAGTGCTTGCCGTGAAGGCTGCTTTAATCTCTACAAAATAATGTTGATCTGGTTCTTAATGACTACAGGAATTTTAACCACTTCCCTGTCCGATGAATCACATGTGATGTACCTATGTGTTGTGTCTGCTGCGCGGACAGTGAAAGTGTTAAATAATGAGTATTGAATTGTCTTATGTTAGGATCGAGGAATATTATTTTTTTATCTTGGGAGGAAAGGGTTACTGCTTCTGCTGTCTACAACCTAACTTTGGACTTATATGTATAATGAAGTCCTTTCCTCTCGATGTTTTCTTTCACCAATTTCAGTGATAACTAAAGTAAAGTTAGAAAGTACACGTGCATTTTAAAAGGCACATTTAAACTTGCCCGGATTTAAAATCACCACCATGACGTGCATGTCTTTTAAATGTATACTTTCTTACTGATCTTTTTATTTCCAGATCATCGGCGTCATATCAGTGTTCTTCATATGCGTATCAATAATATCGTTCTGTCTAAAAACTCACCCGGACATGAGAGTGCCAGTGATTAGAAACTATACAGTGACGACAGCCAATCAATCGCAAGGTTGGGCGTTGGACAAAGTGCAAACAAACGCCCACGTTGCGTTCTTTTACATAGAATGTGTGTGTAACGCGTGGTTCACGTTAGAGATCCTCGTTCGTTTCATCTCATCACCAAACAAGTGTGAATTCGTCAAATCATCCGTCAACATCATCGATTACATAGCAACGATGAGCTTCTACATCGACTTGATCCTACAGAAGTACGCGTCTCACGTTGAAAACGCAGACATCTTGGAGTTCTTCTCCATCATCAGGATCATGAGACTGTTCAAACTCACGAGACACTCTTCGGGTCTCAAGATTTTGATTCAGACCTTCAGAGCGTCGGCAAAGGAGCTGACGTTACTGGTGTTCTTTCTGGTGCTGGGTATTGTGATATTCGCAAGTCTGGTGTACTATGCTGAGAGGATACAGACGAATCCTCACAATGACTTCAACAGCATACCTTTGGGCCTATGGTGGGCGCTGGTAACCATGACGACTGTTGGATACGGTGACATGGCGCCGAAGACCTATGTTGGCATGTTTGTCGGTGCGCTGTGCGCGTTGGCAGGTGTAAGTATCTTTCACATCATTCTTCTCTCATTTGCATTAATCCAAGATATTTGTAAGTAATTACTCTTCCCATAAATGTCTATACGTTAAAACCTAATTCACCCTTCTACATTTCGAATCATTTAACACAAATCTCTTTCATTTTTTTCTTACAAAGAATGTAGTATGACAGAATTAATCATGAATCCTTTCATGCATGCCCTCGTAAACAATATGTTTATTTCAACCCAACAGGTGCTAACGATAGCTCTTCCGGTGCCAGTCATAGTATCCAATTTCGCCATGTACTACTCGCATACTCAAGCGAGAGCCAAACTTCCCAAGAAGAGGCGAAGAGTCGTCAATGTAGAGCCCACCAGGCCACCTATGCGTGAGTATTGATACATGCTTGAAATGTTTTAAAATATTCAAAACTTGGTCAGGATACCTGATAGTAAACCAAAGAAATATGCGACAACGGCAGATAGGTAATGATGATGAACTAAAAGATCTAATATAAAGGAATTAAATACAGTACCCTAAGTTAACATGATGTATAATGAGTTTTATCTAAAATTAGATGCTTTACCTTTTCCCAACTATGTTGAGGTCGGCATCCATTCAAGACGGATGCAGCTGAATATCAGTATTTCACATGGACGATCACCTATCTGACCTCCACGGTACCCAGTTACTGGGTACCTCTTGGAAAGACTGGTTGTTAGACTTCCGAACTTGTTGTGGCTGTAATTAACGACTTTGAAAGATGAGAGACTTTAGATGATAGCTGGGACCAACGATTTTGCGTGCTTTCCGAAGTACGGAGCAAACTGGTCACCAACCACAGACCAAAAAATAATCCTGAATACTCAAATAAAAGACCTTTGCCCAGCAGTGGGACAACATATGTTAAAAAAAAAAGAAAAACTCAAATGAAAAATCTTGCAAACATGATCTGCATTAATACAACCTAACAGAACATCCCTTTAAAATCAAGTAGCCAACAGCTGACTAACATATTACATCGAGTTTTAATTTGAAAACCTTGCAGGTGCTCCAGTTCCCGGTGCTCCTAACCCCCTAGCACCAGGTATGGGTCCTCAGGTAGTAAACCGAAGAATGAATGCCATCAAAACCAACCATCCTAAGGACATGATAGGGCCTAACATGGGTAAGTTGTATGATAAGCCACAGAGTTTATAAATGTCACTATTTTCTGAAGCTGTGGATAAAGTTATAACACAAGAAAATGAAGATCTACTTAAACGAAATTGCAAAAACGAATGCATGAGAATAAAACCAATACGTAATACTAACCGATGGTTTTTGAAAGGCTTTTTCAACTAATGTGTTGTCAAATCTCATGTCGAGTGTGGATCACAGCGACGACATGGAATTTGACAGCGTGTTAGTACATGTTTTGATGACAATAATGATGTACCTTTCAGAGATCAGGTGTAATTTGAATAACTCGCATCCCAAATAATACACAAACTCTTATTTTATAAAACTTATTCATAGCTTCACAATCTTGTTGTAAAACACTTGAAACTGTGGAATATACTACGTCCATAGCAAAACAATTGTAAAATATTCTTCAAAATTTCTCTTTGAAGGCAAATTTTACCATCAAATTATGCCTCCGTAATCCACTTGTAGTTTTAAGCACTATAAATGTTTGAATTCACGAAGTAGTAACAAAATTTTGATGGACATAAGAACAAATTGGCGTTTTCACAAAAATAGATGAACATAACTTGTCACATTCACTGGTGATTAACATGAAATATATACACCATACAATTGGTAACTTACAAATACTAACTTGACTAATTGAGCATTACCTTTCGTTTGATTTAGATATGGCTAGAAGAATATTATCAATGACTTTCGAATTATTTTTGAAAAAAATACCGGCTGTCGATAACCCGAAATATAGCAATGAATGTTGAAAGCTTCCTAAATTAACTTACATTTATACACATATAATTGGTATTATCATCAACATGAAATTCTCTCTGAATTAATTTATGAAAACAAGCCTTCAATCACCAAATGAATTATCAACAGAAAGTTTGTACATAAATTAAGAGTCTTTCTCTAAATTCACGAAGTCATTGATAATGTACTTCACAATATAAATACTAATAAACTAGTCACGTGACTAACAGTAGCTTATGCAATGTAATCCTCCACAGATGGTGATCGTAGCGAGCTAGAGGCTATGATCCAAACGACACCAAACAACTGCAAAAGAAAAAATTTAAACATGCTTTAGAAAGCATCACACAACGCCGTTGGAACCGAATGGGCTTTCTATATCGCCTGCACACTCGGATTTAGCTTACAGGAATGCTAATATATCTTTAGTCACTAATCAATCATTACCATTGTCATTATCATGTTTGCACACGGCAGTATCTTCAAGCAGCACTGGATCCACCGTCTAGGTCCCTTTGCTTCGAGGGGACGAAGGTTCGGGACTTTGTATATCTGTGTTTGTACCCCGAACTTTTTGCTTTGCTTCCAAACTTGATGTTGTCGTAGATTGTTTATGATTTGCAATGACTTCTACCTTGTCATTTATTTTTGCAATATCCGTGAATGCTTCTTTGGTCGATTATTATGAATTGGAAAACGTGATCGTGCCCTATGTTTTAGATAGTGATGATTCAGTGTTTTTTCCAGGCAACAACCACACACCTCTACCACCAATTAATAGTCAAAACAATACAACAATCGAAGTTTCAAACTCACAGCCCGTCATATCGGTACACTTTTAGTGATAACTTAAATTTACCTACACTAAAAATACACTAACACAGTGTCGTGATTGTGCTTCTTAAATTGTACGTCTAATGTTCGTGTTTTTAGCACTAGTTTATTGTCTTGTGAAAGTCTGTCAATGTAAATTGCGTTCTTATATTATTTTCTTTCTATGTCTCGTTGTTAACATAGCAATTTTTAAATCTGTAACACAAAAAATCGTAAAATTTTCCCAGAAAAGATCAGCATGCGTCTGCATGATTGTTCAGATAACCTTCTAAACCATTTTGTGTATCTTTAATCCAAGTAAAAAAACATTGATTTGCAATTTATTTCCTACAGTTGCAACTTTGATGCCGGGAATGGACCTTTCGGTCACGACTCGTCTATCGCCTAGCCCTCAAGGCATGAGCCCTGCGCTCGCGATCGCAATACCAATGATGAAGTCCGTAAATATAGTACCGGCTCAGTGTTTCGACAACATGGCGTATCACAGCGAGAAAATAGAAGAAAAAGAGGAAGATAACAACAAAGAAAACAGTAAATCATGCAGCTGTCAAGAATCTGTGGATAGCGATAATACTGTCAGAGTGATGAACTTCAAGAATGACATATTCATGGATAAGGTGAATGAAGAAAAAACAGATGCTCGTACTCCATTGTTGAGGGATCACAAGATCGAGTCATTGGATGAGACGAAGTTAAGGGACAATAAGACGGAGAAAAGGAAATCGTCTGCTTCGACATAGCATTAATAAAATTTATATTGACCAATAGCGCTAAGAAAGTTTTTTAAATATTGCTTGCTGTGAAGATGAGAATTTGAAAGAGAATCATTCTTTTAGCAAAGATTGAAGACAAAACTCATGGTGATAAAACTTAAGGAAGAAAAATGTGTCAGTTTCATCACTAGTGCCAGGAGTGAAAGAGAGAAGCTAGAAATATCGTGGATAGAAGTAGCAGGCATCTGTCAAAAGAAAAATATTTAACAAAGTATTCAAATTGGAAGACTTATAATACGATTTCTATTAAACATAAATATCTGTCAGTGTCAGTTACAATAGTTGCATAAAAGCCATTTTGAAAGCAGTTACGAATCTTTATTAAATTGATATAAATAATCATCATTAAAAACAACAAAAATTAAAATTGTAATATTTATAAAAAAATACTAAATTAAAACTAAAATAACCAAGCGTATAGTCGACGTCTCGCGTGACCAGAGGGCTGGCCTATTTCTTGTTCAAAGGATCAGCATTGCCATCCAATGCTGCTAGCGTTCTGGTCACTTACATTGACAGCGATGTGAATGAAGTTTTTGACGCCCTGTGAATTTTAGTTATAATTTAGTAATTTTTGTAAATATTTTACTTTTAATTATAATCATCATTGATATAGTCTTTTGCTCGTAAGTGCATTCAGGGCCGTGATAGTCGTAAGATAGCTAAGTGTTTACAGCACTTATTAACATTTTAAACACATACGTATATTAGAATAGCTGCTGTCACAATCTAGTAAAAAAATAATGTAAGCCAACGACCAGTATAGATAGGCCGATTTTATCTCTCCTGCATAACCATAGTCCCGACCTCAAGTGTCTAAATATACTGGTCGCGTAGTCATCGTTAATGACCAGAAAATTCGTAATCATAGTAAAGTATGTTTACTGTCCATTAGTGAGAGAGGTGGAGCTTGTTTAGGTCTATAAATGCAAATATTAAACCTGATTTTCTCAACAAGCAAAGTTTCTGAATAGTTTTGGATAAACAGGAGCATGAAACTACAACAGTTTAGAATGCCTTGATACTGTTTACTCTAAATTCGCTTGATTTGCTTCCATCCCTATAACATTACGTAAGGAACTGTCTTTGCACCCATACTGATATAATAATTTGTATCTCCAGAAATCAAAACTTTCATTCAAACCTAATTAAGCTTCATGTCTTTCAAATAAGCTAACGATAATTTTACTGTAAATACTAGTAGCGTTAATAATTTTGTATCTTTAACAGTTAAAATAATCACTAGACAACACATATCATTGGCACTTTCTTTCATTCTTGGTGTTATATACCTGTTTTACATGTATATAGATAAATATAAATAGCATAAAGTATAGATAATAAGCGTAGATAGTGTTAAAGAAAATATTTAATTAAAGAAAATACAGTAAATTGGCTGAAAATTTTGTTGGCGTTTTGAAAATACATTAAATGAAAACGAAGTGTTATTCTCAAGAATCAACTTAAGAGCTTGAGAGTGTTATTAAAGATTACAGCGTTTACACAAAGTTAACCCTTTCATTGCGACTTGATAAAGATTAATGATGATTACTCATAGCCACACCGTAATGAATGAAGACATGACGTGATATGTGACCTCATTTCTTGGCCGGAAAATATGTTAGGTAAAGCAATTCTACGAAGACGTCCCATAGGCCATGCTACTCTTTTTATTGAGTCTTAAGATATGCGTATTCATACGAATACTCCTGAAAACCTGTATTCAAAGAAGCGATGAAAGGGTACCAAACGCTCCAAAACGAGTAGAAAATGTTAAGTGGGCTTCTTCTGTTTATAATAATATGTTGCTTAGCAACGTACGAGTTTTTTCCTTGAATAAAATGAAAAACATGTCTAAATTGGGGGACCCTTAATATTTTATAATATAAATAAAAAATGTGTGTCTTTGTGCAAGGAATCTGCGTAAGAAAATTATATTAAGCAGTTTGTGTGGAGACTAATTTGATATCAGCATTAGCAGTTTTAAACTGAGGTGTCAAGTAAAATTTTGATCGTGGTTTCGGAAACTTTGCAAGTTATTAATTTCATAAAGAGTCTAACATGTTGTATTATGTATAACTGGAACAACATTTAGCGTCATGAAAATTAATAATATTATATCATCAAGATAAACACAAAACGATGAATTACAAATATAGCGCGAATCTTTCAATCCAATAAAAGATGTGTATAATAAATATCTAATTTGAAAAGTATTTTCATATATCAGTTTGATATTTGTTATTACTTTCTTATACAATGTCATTTCACTAATCTGGTCATGCCGCAGGTATTTGGTAATAACCTAAGCCCATCTCTATACAAACTGCTTTTATGAAGTGCATGCACTCCTGGCACAGGCGAATCGGTACCATATCGAAATTATCAATTAATTCCTTTTTATTTGTTACTATACAAACTTATAACGCATAAAAATCTATTTAACGCATAAAATGCAATAAATTTTAATGTTATCTAGATAGCACGATGTTTTGTTACAAAATGTACGAGTATTTTGTATATAATTTAAGACGTAAAATTTAGCTACTAAGTTATATCTTAATTTATTATCTAGTTACATTTTGTTACTAACAAGCTGCTAAATTCAATTGACTTGTTACTAAAGCCTGGGTTTAAGCTATTAAACTGTTTACGAAGATTCGTAATTTTAACGAGAACACCATCTGAAAAAATATTGTCTAAATCCAAAATCTAAATATTTGTACGTACGAAAGTGAACACTAATGCAATGATTTAAGATACGAATTCCATTATTTAGGTCATGGCCTTAGTAACAAATAGCAGTATAAATATAGCAGTCTGAAGGTAAGCCTATCGAAATGTAAAATTAGTTTTGAAATAGGATTGCGATCGTGAAAGTACCAAGCCTGGAAGGTTAAAAAAAATAATTAAATTTATCAACTTAAACTAAGTAGGCCTAATTACTTTATCGTGGAATACAGCAGTACTAGAACTTTAATGTGGCATAGGAAAGCTAAAATTATTCACATTCGTTTGAGCACAATGTAGCTTAATCCCCAACAAACCCAACTTGAACAAATCTACACAAAACTAGCCAACAATAGGTTAAAACAAAAGCGTGCCAGCCATATTATTTTCACAGTGTGCGAAACAAGGCTTTAAACGTATCCACAGTGTTTATACTACACACGTACAATAGCAAAGCCTGTGTCAGCGACCGACACCGACAACCCTATTTGGAAATAATTTATGATCTCACCCCGACCTAACAAGCCTACACCACAAAATAAATAGAATACAGAAGGTCTGTTTCCACGCAGTGAGCGCAAACAGGCGCGCGAAAATAGACTCGTACGAATCGGAATCGTAGCTAGTCAAATACCAGTCATGTGAACGCTTGCATTAACTGAGATGTTTGCATATGTGCGTGCGTTTTCGCTCACTGTTACCAAACCATCCTTCTGTTACTATTTATTCTTAGTCTCCTTTGGGGTATTCATCATCTGTGTTGTTAAAATTCATATAAATTGGCTAGCGGGCCTTTAGCGGTGAGGGTCTGTCTGACACAACGTGACAAGGTTCTCTGAAATCGTGTTACTGGAAATTAATGTTACTAACGAGTATGTTAATTTACATTCTTGGCTTTTGTCAAAATTTGATACCCGCCAGGTGTCTCCATTTTCATCTGGCCTACTTTCTCTAACAGTCATGTAATTCTGTTGGGTTATTCTCTGCGAATCCCCCATTTCCTTCTCAACATGATTCGTTTTTTTCGGTCTTTTTTTCGTTACTTGTTTTTTTTTTCTGCTTCTATTTTATAAATTTTAAATTCCAAAACAGCCACTAAGGCATGTGTTTTCTACCCCTGCTTTGGCATAAGATTGAATGAAAGCAATTCTAAAAGTAGAATGTGTAATGTGTTTTATCAGACTAAGTGACTTTTATTTATTACTGCAGCGTCTAATCTAAACCACTTTGCTTTCATTACTGCTGCTGCGTCCAGCGGCAGCGTTTCCGATGCATTTATTTCTACTACTTTAAATTCTGCTCGGTTCAAGAAAGATTTAAGTAAATGGGAGCATGTTACACAATAGTGTTTCAAGTTTTCAACGTTCAAGTGTCATAAATCTTTTTACTTGTCTTTCCGCTTCAGAAACGCTTTTCATTTTCAAGCTATCTTGAAAACTATAATTTGTTACACCACACGCAAGCCAGACGTCACGTGGCCTTATAAAATGAAATGCCCTAGAAAAGTTGATTTAAACCCAAAAAAGTTTCGTAATCAGGTTGATAGTTTCACAATACCCGGTGTAAGCAAGCGCTCGGTGTCTACATAGTTATTGTAATTAAAACTATTATAATTAAGTTTGTAAAGTTGGCTAATTGGTGCGCTGCAAGTTTTAATTAAAATAGGTTAACTTGTTTCTCATTAACGACTGAAGTCAAAATAAAGTAGCAACATTTATTTATTGTAAACGAATCTAAAATTGGTTTGGTTGCTAGTTCTTTGTCTAGTTTAATTTTCGGTTCGTTATCTAGTACTTTCGATCCTGTTACAAGTGAGCACTCTATTTTATCACCTCATAACATGAAAGGAGCATTAGGTAATAATTCTCCATTTGAAAGTCAAACTGTATTTACAAGCGTTGGGCCACGATCGATTACTCCATAAGGGAGAAAAATGAGCCATTACACATTGTTTATTGAGGGCCCCCTAGCTTTCACGATCTCCGTCCAATCTCAAAACATTCACCATCATTGCGAACACCTAGTGTGTAAACTGCTGCATGACTCTTTTGGCGCTAGAAAAAGAGCGCTGTTAGTAGGTAAATATTTCGGAATTTTTAGTGTGAAAAACAAGATGGCGGCGTTTGTTCCATATATGGCCACACGCCAAAAGAAGTATGCAGCACTCTAGCCTTATTATTACTTTCTACTTTATGCTAAATATATATGTAAATAAATTTTTAAAAGCGGATTTAGAGGACCACGGACAAAAAGAAAGTTTTGTACTTAATTCTTTAAGCCTACTCGAAGTTGCGATCGCGAGTTTTTCATTTTGAGACTTGTTAAAGATAACTTTGAGTTTTGCACTTAAAAACTAAGTAAATTGTGAGATGGAAATTAGTATCGTTATATTTTGCTGTCGTGATTATAACGGAAAACGTTTGATACAAAGTAGCCCGCATAATGTTAACTTTATTTTTTGTTAAATTATTGTGAAAGTTATTTTGATAAATAACTAATCGTTTTTCAAACAATTGTGTAAAATAACTAATTATTATTTTTGTTATCTCTGAAAGGAGAAAAAGTAATCAGTCCAAAATAAATGTTTTATCCAGAATATTTTACTTTATAATATTTCAACGTCTTTCTCAATGAAAAGGTAATGAAAACCTTAAAAAGGTTTTGAATATATCACAAATACGGAAAACAAAAGCTTAAACGTGGTACGAATAACCTATCAATGTAAATCAATAACCAAATATAAAGCACATAATCCTTAAGCTGTTTTATTATTTCCATTTTGTAAAATACTGATGGTATACCAATAACGTTTTCCAAATGAGACACAGTGTTCAACCACACAGTATGAAATTTTGAATGTAACTCGAAGTGTCCTCGACACGGTAAGACACTGTGCCTGATTTGGAACACTCACGAGCAATGACGTAGGTATAAGGCTTTCACAGTGAGTAAACAGGGCTTTGATGTTATTATATAGCGTTCTATATATACATATACAATTTTGAACAATACAAAAACAAATTATTTGAAAATATTGTTCATTAAACATGTGAAATTATTTTCTTGTTTTATTTGTACTTCCGACCTATCACAACACTTCACGGGTTGCTGCATCAAGGATCAAGATTACATTAAGAGGTAACGAAAATTTTGATTTATCAGTAGTGGCACATATTTTTGTTCTATAGATAGGTTCGCGTTTGACCAATATCTCGCCTGATGGTCAGGGAGGATATGGTCGACGATGATGCACGCTTACGTTTAAAAGCCCAAGATATAGAATGCCGGCAGGAAATTCCACTCCTTAACTGTACGTACAATAAATATTTTTTTCCGATTGAACACGAAACTTCTTCATATAAGATAAAGATAAAAAATTATTAAAGAAAGTCAGGTTGATGTACTGACGTCATGTGCCACTACTTTGCATGCAGTTGAGATAGAGATTAATAATTATGTTCAACACAACTGATTCTCAGATCTAAATCTGCAACTTAGCAAATTAATCTTTAATCCAAAATGATTCACTTCCAATGAACTTCCAATAAAAAACAATGAACGAATGACGTTGCAGGAAATGTCGGAATACTGCTTACAGCCTTAAAGTGACTATTTTAAACCCACAGAGCAGCAAACGCAAAATAAAGATATTCAAGCTTAAACGGGTTTTTCCCACATTGAGAAAGGCAATGCAAATGACAAAATAAGCATAATCCTGGTCTTTATCAAAAACCTCCATACCACACCCCACTTCACATATCCTTAAAAATTAAATTAATTCAAGTGTACCTGTACGGACCAGGGCCGCTATAAACAAAGTTAACTGTGCTATAAATGGGCCATTAAACCGAATGTTCGGCTAGATACGAGTGACCCTTAATAGTTTATATTGTTGGGAGGCGATACAATTTGAATATTTCATACGGGTCCAGTATGGGGTGGTATCTAATGTCCAGTTCTGGTTTGAGGTAGGTATAAAGAGACTAATATTTCCTTCAGATTATTCTAGCTAAATAAACTCTGGTTCGACGGCGCGTTGTTCCACGCGCGCTTCAAAGAGTGTCACAACAATGACGGGACCAGAGGGCCAAAGCCTGCCGGGATCGCGGGGCTCAAACTACAGTGACCCCGGAACGTAAAGGGTTATTGAAGAACACCGTGGATTTTAGTCAGTACAAGTCTGAGAGTCCCTCCTGCCCTGGAAGGGAAGACTCATTTGATGCACTTAGAGAAGGAAGAAATTCTCAAAGTAAATGTAATCCTAATCCCCCGGGTGATGCTGGCGCCACTTCTCGGTAATAACTTCGTGTATTCGAGCTACTTCTTGCTAAACATCTTGATGTAGTTTGTGGTATTAAAATGTCATCATAATTATGAAACTCTGTACCTACAATGTAAATAATATTTTGCAGCAGATTTCATAATAATATAAGAATGTGAAAGTTTGTGAGGACATATGGACGGATGTTTGTAACTCTTAAAAATAAAAACTACAAAACCAAATTGGATGATATTTGGTAGACATTACCCCGTTTTATAACCTGAAAAAAGGACTGTTCAATCAGGTTTCGAATTATCAATCAACTCTGAACGCTGACTAAAAATCGAACAGTCTGCTCTAATTACAGGCATCAGATTCAGGAAAAATGGTTGGCCAACAGTGCATTCAAATTTAGTCCATATTTGTAAGAGGATAAAACCCAATTGTTATACCGAGAATGGTCTTAACAGGTGCAAGCGCAATTAATAGGATGTAAAATGATAATAAACGACTGGAAATGGGGTCAGGTTTATGGAAAATAAATTGAATAGGAGCAGCCTATGCCCCGTTTATATTGCCAATAAAAGGTCGTATAGTGGTTATTAGGTACACACGGTTTCACATCAAGATAAATAGAACCAGTTAATCTTGGCCTCGATTTAAATGATGTTCCGCACAATGAAAAGTCAGGTTATGCTGGATTTATAGTGCTTGATGTCATCCGCATTGCAGGTCAAATTTTAACCGCAGCAGTCGATCTTCAAGGTAACGCCGGTGTTTAGAAGAAATAACTGGCAATTTTTCTCAAAGCATTTTGTTTTTTACAGTACGTCACTAAGGTTTGCCGAAGCTTACCTACGACAAACCAATGGATTTTTAACCATAGTTATCCCAGATAAAATTTTATTCTAGATACTCATTATAGTAATTAGTCACACATTTTCATCCCGATTGATGATAAAACCCGTTTAGAGTTTACAACCCGAACCCTCATTTCAAAAAAATGGGTCTTGGATTTCGGAACCCAATCTTTACTAACGGGCAATTTCTTAATAAAAAAAATAACAACAATTTTTTTTTTAACATTTTTACAAACCCCTTTTAACGAGTTTTAGGGACATAATGACGTTTTGTTGCTAACTGCATCTAGTTCGACTGGAAGTAGATTCAAAACAGAGTTGGGAAAATCTAGACAGATGACGATGAAAGGAGTGATGTTGTGACTATTGGAAATGTAAGTTTACTGCAACACGCATCAAAAATTAAATTATTATATTTGATCCAACATCTGTGACAGTAAAAGTAATAAATTTTCGCGGATGATCCATTATCGCACTTGAAACAGTGTTGAAATATTTGAAACTCAACACAAATTAAAATCACTAGTAACTTATTTAAATTCAAAATAATACCACTGTAGTGATCATGTCATCAATCAATCATAAATTACAAACAAACAAATAAGTTTTATAACTCTATTCAAACTTCACTCTTCAATAAACCCTCAAATTTTCTCAGCAAGGTGTTCAAATAGAAAGTGAATTATCTGAAAATCCTCGGGAGCCGCTGAGATTATCCTTTAAGACTTGCAACACCTTGTCGCTTCCGTTCGCCGCGATCTGTAATATAATAACGTTGCAGAATATCCCCTTATGAGATGAGAAGATGATGCGAACAAAATGGCGTTCGTAGGTGAAGTATAATGTTACCTTGTTTGCATAATTTTTTGTAGAGTCTGAACTTAGCTTGAAAACTAATAGAACCAGCTAAACTAATAGAACCAGCAAAACTAATAGAACCAGCAAAACTAATAGAACCAGCAAAACTGGAGCGTCTATATTGTTTCCATTTTCATTTTATCTTATTTCCAATTATTCCAATGGTTATTATTATATCGTCTTAGTAACTGGTTCGTGGAGGTCAGAAAAGCTGTACAATAATGCAGTAGATGAAACGGTAACTGGAACAGAAAAGCCTCGATAAAATTGTTAATTCACCTCTTTTCTAAAACTTATTAAAATTTTAATCCTATTTGGAACTACATTTTATCATAGATGGCTTCTTGATCATGAAGTGAACGAAGATTCTCACTATCCGTAGGAATGGATGATGACGCGAGGGTATGATGGAAAGCCTTTGCCTTTCGGGTGGACAAAAAATAAAAAGTAACCGTCGGAATAAAGGGCTTCACACACAGCATCTATAATGTAAAGATGTACATTATAGCACGATACATCTCATTACATCTTTCCATAGAAATCGTCTGGAGACCACACACGACAGCTTTAATGTATATTTTTACATTTTCGAATCTCTATGGAAAGATGTAATGAGATGTATTGCGCTATAATGTACATCTTAAGCTGCTGTGTGTGAAGCCCTTAAGAGTTTCGAGAATCTATTTGGTTTATCTATACGTTCAGCAAGAATAACACATAATTTTCTTATCAGCATGTCTCTCTCTTCCTCCAACCAAATACCACCGTGTGTGGTTGTAATAAAGTGCATATTTAAACGAAACAACGAATCATAATATAGTAAGGATCCATGTTCACCACTACAGATGTAATTCGCTAACAAAACATTACACATCCCGACATCAAAGAGAAAATCAATAATATTGCCATATACCTATATTATATATGACAGCTAGTGTTGATATTTAATATCCCGGGAAATATGCAGCAAAAAACACGAGTCTGAAATTAAAAATGAATACGATTTTTTTATTCAGGACTGAAATAGTTATTTAATTTAAACAGCGCACCGTATCTCACAGATATGTTTGAACATGTAAATTGTTTTTATTATTTTAACCACTTCCCTGTCCGATGAATCACATGTGATCCACGACTATTGTTTAGGTATTGTGTCTGCTGCGCGGACAGTGAAAGTGTTAAGGTATTAAATATTTAATAGGAATTTTAAATTTGTTTCCGATGGACGTTTGAGCATTTAAACTGATTTATTTAGTGAAAAGATAATGAACATTTTCACTAAGCTTAGATGATGGTGAATGAAGGTCCTGATTGAATGTTATTTTATTAATTAATTTAGTTGTCTAAAAGTTTACAACAGCTTCTTAGAGTTCTATTAAAGTTGGTAGGATGTGTATTTGGTAATGATAAAAATGGTAAATATTCCAAAGCGACCGGCAGACTGGATGAGGAAAGGTCAAGCCTGGACTCAAGTAGAGGCCTATGTCCAGCAGTGGACGAAAACGGGCTTCCGAGGATTACGATGATGTAAGTTCAATAGTCACGACGTTTCCTTAAAGACACTTTACCTATTTTCTATACAATAAATAAACCGTTCGGCCGACTTTGTAAAATAAACAAAACCGGCCCATATCAAGTAGGTAGCGATTACTCCGCTTTCCCAGTCATTACAGTCAATTTCAATAGTAAATGCATACAGGTGGGGCCAATTACTTCAATAACTATCATGTTTGAGGTGATCGATATATCGTGTGAAGCGTCAGGTCGTGTGTTACAAACGATATTAAGCTATCTATTTTTGAAATTGATGTGAATTATACACTGAGATATTGCTCTTAAATACTGGGTTTTCATCTAGTACTTTGTCACTTGCATTTAGTGCCAGTTCTCTTTTCTTTTCCTTTTTTAATATGGTGTCCCATAGGTATACGCATGTTACGCGGTCTGACGGCTTGAGGCTGCTGTTCGACTGAGGCGGAGCGAAGCAGAGCGGTGATGAGCTGTGCTGCGATTCACCAATCACATGGCTTTAAATCCACGTCTCTTCTCCAATTCACTTCAAAGGAAAAAGGCGGAGAGAAGAATTAATCAAAGTAATCGAGAATATAGGCTAGATTCGGCTATCGCCGAGAGAGGAACGATGCAGAGCGGAGAGGAGCGGGGCGGGGCGGTGCGGAGCGGCTCATTCATGCGCATATTCATTCACTTTAGTTAACAATAGGATAAGCAAAGCAGCTCCGCTCTACCCAGTTCCGATTCGCTCCACCCCGCTCCGCTTCAGTGGTCTCTTTTCACAGCTCAACTCCACACCGCTCCACTCCGTCTTAGTGGGACCACAGCCTTACTCCCAAAATACAGCGTTGGAAGCGCAAGCGTCGATTTCTAATAACATAATTATCTATTGCTTTAGAAATCATATTGACAATATACCGACGAGTTCAGATGCCGGGAGCTAATGGCTAAGTTTAGTTAGTGGTTATGCCTAAAATAATGGACCTCAATGTGAAAAGGCGATAGATAATCATGAAGCTTGCCCCAAATCTTCCATTAATTGACTAATAACTGTTTAAACTCCAGGATCGTAGCATTGCTCATCACATCACTAACCGTTGCCAAAAACGATACCTTCGAACGTTACAACAATAGGCTAGTTGCCTAAAAAAATGTAATTAGTCCGTCTTTTAGATTATTCAAAAATAAGGGACACGTATTTTTTTATTTGTAAATGAGACCAAAAATGACAAAGATATAGCCTATTAAAGTTACGTGTGACGCCACGATGCGTGGCATTTTTTCCGCAGAGTGGCGTCACAGGTAACTTAAATAGGCTATTATCATTGTTCTTTTTTGTTTAATCGAAAAAAGAAAAAATACGTGTCCAATATTTTTTTATAATCTAAAATACGGACTAAATAGAATGTAATTATTTTGACCCTGGAAACTACCCTATTAACGTAATAGATTCTGACCATATGCGGGAAGGAGAAAAAATGCTCAAGGATTTGTCTTATTAAACCTGTGTTAGTGGCAAAATGATCTGACTTAAGTTATAGCATTAATTAATAAGCAGTGATGAATTAAAACCCAGCAACAATTTTCTCTCTGCCGTTTCTTTTTACGCCATAAATCCTAGAATCTTCTGCAATCAAGTGAATCCGACAGACCAATCCATCTCATTCCTCATAACTTTAACTTATGACCTATCAAATCGTAATTTTCTTCGTCTCAAAGTTAATAAAAGTGTAAGATTTAACCCCTCTCAGACTGGGGTCGGACGGACCCCGACACATCCATCAGTCGTAAGTAACAAGAGGGTTATAACTTTCTTGGGGTACATTTTGACCCCAGTGTCTTGTTAATGATTTTTTAACTATTGGAGATGTAGATATAATGATTTACTTTAACGTGTGTTTAATTGGATTCAAGTTGTCGTTATGTAAAATAGTTAGGTGTCACGAGAAGTAGGTACAGAAGGTAATAGGTATTTAAGTGTTGCGGCTTTGCCCATGTAGAACTCTTAAAATATACTACGAGAATGCAGTACCAGGTAAAGTTCTATTTGTTTGAAAGAATAACAAATATCCATCAATCCATCTATTCTCATAAACTTTCACATTTATTTTATAACATTAGTCAGTATAAATTAGTACAAATAAAACAGGTTCTGAAAGAAGCCTCATGTGAGTAGCTATTGTCAAACAGACAGGCGTGGCGTTTTGATTTATTATGTCGTTTTCTTTTTTCTAAGAATGTTTAAAGAGAAAATGCCTAAGAAAAGTGTCGAAGATAAATCCAATAATAATTATAACTAAAACTGAAACAAACGTTATTTGCTGTTCTTAAACAATATTTTCAAGAACATTCGTTTCATTCTACCCTAAAGCTAACAATGGAAATTAGATTTCCAATATAAAAAACTAATATTGGAAACTAATATTGTATATAAAAACTAATATTGGAAATCAAATTTTTTATATAAAAAAGCAAAATAAAACTCAATCTTAACACATTATTATTAAAAGGTTCTAGATTGATCATCAATCATTTACGTGAAACAGTGTTTTTAAGATAAACATGTTTCCGAAATAAATATTTTGATCGATCGGTTCGCATTTTATTTTGGTTAGAGAAACGGTTTATGCGTAAAAACCTTAATTCGCAAAATGGCAACCGAGGCGCAAAAGGATAAGTTCTTAAAAATAGCAAATTCTCGAAAAGCCTCAAAAAAAAAGATCAAAATGGAAAATTTTCTAACGTTGCCAAATAATGTAATGAGACGGCTCAGCGCAAAATGTCCCTTTCCCAAAATAATTATCCACAGGTAGCAAAATGTCCCTTTTGCAAAATGTCCCTTTCACAAAATGTCCACAGGTAGCAAAATATCCCCTTCGCGAAATGGGGTATATTTACGTTCCTCAAACAGGCATAGACATTTTGCATCAGAAAAAAATAAACTATTCAAGAGCCAGGAGGTGTAGAACACAAAAACTCTCTGACATACTATTTTTTAATAGTTACAATTTGCATGAACGAGATTTTTTCATTATTTTATTTGAAACAGTGAATTACCATTTTACTAATTAAACATCACAACAGTACCTAGAAGTTGACCAGTTTTTTCTCTGATTCAAAATGCCTATGAATGTTTGGTACAAGGTACAAAAGTACATTCGTAATTGAACTACAGAAAAAATGTGAAAATTTTATCTAAATGAAAAATAAGTGGCGTCCAATATACAATATATTATCATAATACATTGGTTATTATTTAATTAGCTAATACTTTCCAAGTTGAGATTTAAACTTTGGCCTGGTGAGCTGTTGACTTCCTTATCTGTTGACATTCTGAATTGTTGAGGTTTTGAATCGTTGGTCTTACGGTGTTGATGTTTTAACTGTTGATATCATGGCTGTTGATCTTACGTATGTATCCCGATCTAATGATAAGGAAAATATCCAACGATAAGAAAACATTCAGAGCTCACCAAGTAGACATAATTATAACTACAATCTCTCCTCAAGTGATGTTAGTCCACGGAGCACGCTCGATCGTGTCGGGCGCACTCCACTTGAGCCTGAGTTGAGCACAATTAATAGTGTCTTAAGAGTCCTTGAACTACTGCAATTATAACACCTTTGCGGTTGCGGTTAATTTGTTGCTTCTAACATGAGTAATAAACTTTTTTTTTAGTGTGATAAAATCATCAAATGAGTCCAACCCCAACAGAGTTTAAAAAGGCTCGGACATCTTCTTAGCATGTAGATGATAATTTAAATTGAATGGATTCATATATATCGAAAGAACAATTTTCCATGTTAGATTCAAGAACCGGAATCCGAGTTCATATAATATCTTCTATTGCAACTCTCACCATGTCGTGGAGCCGCCGCCCCGTACCGTTCGGTTGAAGTGAAGTGCGCTCGTCATCGAGAGCTCATCAGCGCTTTTGTAGGCTTATGAAAAGCCATACAGTACTAAGTCACTGACACAGTGAGAAATATTTTCAGTATTATATAGTGAAAATTACCTACAGGCTAATTATATTAACCCTTAACCACCTAGCATACGTCTCATAGACCCCGTTAAGTTTAAAAGCCTGAATGTCAATTTCTAAACGTATTAGTAAGTAAGCCTAAAATAAAAGACTGCACCAATAAATTAGGGGTGAAAAGTATAAAATAATGATTTTCATTTGCCTTTTGTTTATAATACTGGAGTTTAATAATGTTCAAAACAGATTTTGTAATAAAAACAATACCCTTCCCTAATATTTATAAAAATAGTGAAATATTTAACTCTGGGGTCCTACAGCCGTGTGTCAGGTGGTTGTGTGACAATATTATGTGGTAGGTAGTAAAGGGTTAAATGTCACGTAACAAAACTCAGTTTCTTCATGAATAAAATAGCTAATTTCTACAATTTTAAAATCACAATTTTACACGCAGTGATTCGAAAATGTTAGTACTCGTAACCTTGCCTAAATTAACCTGTGATACAAAAGCGATAATTAGAAACCATCACAGGTATGTCTCGCTAGCATAAATTGAATAGCTTTAATTAATTCTCAACTGGCTTCGCTAGGCGGATTAAGTGCCTAATTCTTGTTTGATGGTTCGCATAAAGGAGCCATTGTCTTGATTGCCGAGAAGACTTTTGAAGGGCGTTTTAACTAATAAATTGTGCTTCAGTGGTAATCACTTTCTTTACACACGTCTTGAATGTCGTTAAAATATTTGAGCTTTAAGAGTCAATAATTGAATTTATGTACCTTTTATCAGATGATGCGAAAGAAACAGTAAGGCAATTTCTCCATAATCATCAGCCGGAATCGGAGAGAGGGGCCACTCAAAACGTGGGGGCGTATCTTTGCAAGTTACACCCACGGTCTATACACTTCATGTAAATATATCTCATAAATAATCCCTTTAATAATATACGCCCCCTCTCAGCCCCGTAGGGTTATTTTCTTTTTTTTTCGGACATTTAAAAACGTGGGTTTTTAGATTTTTTTAAATGAATTAATTTTGCACAAAATTGATGAGACCCTTATATTTCACAGGTGTTAATGAATGTTTTTTGAGGTGAAAGAAGATTCCGTCTTTATGAAATGGTGATGAAACTTTTATTAAGAAGCATAAAATCAGAGAGCTTGTTCTTATTAGCTCTTTGATTCAACGTATTTGGGATAAAAGTCTGATGATATTTCGTTATTTTTGCCATTCTTTGTGTATGGCAAAATACTTTAGTAAGGACGACAAAAAAAGACATCCTTAACCCAAACAAAATAAGTTCTACCGAGATTACTTTCACAAAGTGGATAAACACAAAGCCAGGTCATTTCATTTTCCTCCTGCCTTTGAACGAATACCATTACATTGTATTTCAAACCAAACAACTATAAAAATAGATCTTCCTTTACCTTCTCGTTTTAATAGTTTGGCTTCAGTTCATGCTTCACAACGAACGCCCATTTTGTTAAGAGTTCAAAGATAAGCCTCTCGAATGGTTTCTGCTGTACTTTAAATGGCACAACCCATTTTTAACTCTACAACTTTGATTCAAGATTGAAAATTCGTTGACTCAAATTATGAGAAATATTTTTATGGGTTGATACGGGATTTTAGACTGTATGGCATTGTAATAAGGGACAGCGAAGGAGTTTTTACCCAAACGCAGGTTGGCGGAAGGATTTGGAACTTTTTCATTGAAACTTGAAGCGAGGACGCTTCTGTTATCAGACGTGTGTAGTCGGTATCAACATGTAACGTGTTTTCTTTTGAAAATGCAGTTGACATAAGGAGCATAGAACAAACCCAAACTGGACTAAATTAATCGATAGGTTTCGCCATAAGTATAACATATTTTTTACACACGGGTCTTTCTGTGACAAAAATGTCAAACAAAACTGCAACCACTGCGAATCTAACGATTTAATTAATTATAGTACTGAGTACATAACATACGAGCATAATGGTCATCAAAGCCTGAATAGATTTTCGTTGATTATAGCAAACGGCCGTCTTGAACATCAGTAGTAAAAAAGCAGCGTCGAAATCGCTCGTACTTTTGGATGTTACGATACTAGATGTAAACACATAGATACAAACAGACAATCATCAAATCAGTCCTCCCACTCAGATCAGAATGAGACTGTCAGACTTCTACTGACTAAAATATACGATGCCCTTCAACAGCCCTCTACTCCGGGGCCTCGATTACCCGATAGTCCCCCGATCTCGGCAGGCTTTGGCCCTCTAAGGGGGTGTCATATTGCTGACAGCTCTTTGAGTCGTGTGTCGACTACCGGTTCATGATCGGACAGCGAGTCGCCCATTACTCGCCGTCAGTATGCCCGCGCTAAATGGGTAAAAATGCGATTTCCGGCTAGCGTAAAGCGAAGTCGCATTTTTACCCATCTGGGTTTGGAAATGCCCCCATATAAGTCTACTTCAATAAGACAGAAAGTTCCTACCCATTATGAAAAATAACTGTTACACCAAAAACGGTCCAAAACTGAAATTAGTTCCCCAAGAAGATTAGACTACCATAACAAGTCCATTATATTCTTCGTAATGGTCAGATAACAATTTCTAACACATAAAAGGAACGACAGACGTTTTAAAATCTAATAAAAGGAGCGATTTACCATCAAAACAGTCATTGTATTATTAAGAGGACAGTGGAACTGGTTAATTTTCATCGTTTGTTTTAAGGATGGCTGCCGTCCTTTTAAAATATGCTAGGGTTTGAACTTTGTTTAATGAGGGGGTGATTAAAACAGTACTTCGTTGAAGGGTTAAATTTTAAGTTATATTGATGGCATAACTACGGGGTTTGTATATGGTGGTAGATATTAGATATAACAAACTATCTAGAAACTCGACATTTGCTAGAGCTTAACCTCGGCTTATGCCGTTAGTACCAAAGTTAGTTTTGTAACAGATCGAAAATGTATCATGACACATCTAAGTTTGTTAAGGTTTATACGCTTTGTTCACTAGTATTAATTTTTTGTCGTTTTAATCCTCTTCTGGAGTCATTGTACTCATCACAACGACCAACTTTTAGCATAGGATAAAACCTGAAATCCTGATCTAAAATCAACTGCTCAATACATTTAATTTCGGTTAACTCGTTAAAATGTAATGAGTAGATTTTTTTTCTATATGATGAGTTTTGTTGTTGACTGTGCTCGTTAACCATGATGGACTGGCAACTCAAGCCTTGTCTTTGATCGGATGGCAAGCTACCGTCCATTAGCCACTACCCACTAGCTGTCCTCAAACCCGCGCCTACGATGACGGTTTGACGCCCAGGACATCTCCCACAATAGAGATGTACTCTCCCACTCGGCTTCGACTAAATAAGTTACTCTGAAGTAAAATGAAAACAGGCCATCAAAATGCACTATGCAAATAAAAATTAACATTACAATCAGAATTCAGAAAATCGTCAAGCAACTTCGCAAAGCAGAATCAAATTTGTAATACTATGTGGGAGATTAAGATTAACTACAAAAGCAAGACACTTGGCACAACACACCACCGCATCGTAAACAACACAAATTCATTATTAAAACCAACCGTAGATACAACACGGATGACAAAACAACTGGCTATGAGCCAGCCATTGTCCAAGCTCACTTACAGGATAGCAATACGACACAATAAAACTTTAAGTCACACAATACCAGATAAAAGTAAGAATATTGTAAAGAAGATCCACTTTACAGACAACTGGGGAAGATGCTGCACGTGTGAAGTGATTTGTAGTAATGTTGTATCTATCAAAAAGATGGAAGAGGTATAATATGGGGATGATATGGATGATAGTGGGGAAGTTATAAAAAGTATAGATTTGGAGAGATTATAAGACAAAGATGACGATGATCGATCTAATAAATGAGAAGGACAAGAGGATATAACCCTACTTCCTAGTTTATGAGGATAGAGATATGTAAATATCAAATGGTGATAGTAAAAATGACAGTAGTGGACGTAGTAGTAGTAGTAGCAAAAATAACTGAGCGAATAAGAATAGGGTCATACGAGTACATAGTACACAAATTAACCTGGTGTAACATTTATGTAATAGTTATTGTCGACTCACATGTCGCCTGTAAATTTAGGGACAAGATGAGGTAGTTAATGATACCTACAAAACATGATATCAAATAATTGAACAAAAGGAGTAGTATTCTGCAGCATAAGATGAGATAGGCAAGAATACAAATGGAAGTAGAGGAGAAGAAACTAGTGCTAATAATATTAAACAAAAATAAAACACAAAAAAAAAGTTAAAACATCAATGCAGTTCATTAAGAAAATAAAAATCTAAATTCCTAAAGAAACTTCTGAACCTACCCTCCATCAAAACTTGAAACTCAAACCAAAACATTAACAAAACCAAGCGACATTAATAAAAAGAAAGAAAGAAACGGTTTCTTTCCTCCAAACAAAAGACCTGGGTCTTGAATAAATAGGGCAGTACCCTGTACCAACTGATTTGAGAGGGTGCGTAATTAACTGACGTTAATTTGTCTCGGCTTTGAAAAACTTGGGGTTGAAGTATAAATGTGGCCGTGAATGGGAATGAAAGGGTGTTTTCTTTTCATTCTGTTTTGGTTGGAGGTAGAAATCTGGGGGTTTTTCGGAGTTAAGTGTATGGATTTTGCAGAGTTATGAATAAGTCCAGACATAGTGATACACTGGCATTTAAGGTGATATAGAAGTGAAAGATGCAAGCCAGAGGCATCCAAGGACAAGAAAGAAGTGTTTTGGGCATCGCAGCGAGCAAGTCTGAGGATTTTTGAAGTGAAAACTTCTTTAGCGGCGTTGTACACTTTTTCTGTAATGGGTAAAAAATTTAAAACTCGCGTCAGGGTCACGTGACCAAAACTCGCGTCAGGGTCACGTGACCCTGATCGAAAATGAGTAAGACGTCATTCAAATTAAAAATAAAACATAGTAACAAAAAAGTTTTCACTTCTACCGGCACTCCTGGAGTGCAACCTTTTTTTTTTTTTATACACAGTTGTTATAAAGATCGTTACAGTTTTAAACAATATGAATTCGCATTAGGAGAGCTGATGCCTGATGTCGGTTTCCGAAAATTCTACGTAACAGGTCAACTTAAAATACCTACCTACTGATACAAATTACAAGTATTATGCAGATAACATGTATTACTATTTTACGATTAAAACAAAGAAGAAAAGTAATTATGATAGCTGGACTGTTTAAAAATGCCACTGTCGCTCTGGAACGCAAAGGACAACGTGGGACAACCGAAGGAACAGTTTGAATTTTTAGTCAGTAAGAGTCTGGAGGAATTGGGGGTTTGCTCAGCAGTGGGACAATAAAGGCAAGAGACAAAAGACAAAAAAAAGACTCCGCATGTCCTTTCTACTGCATCGGATAGAGCTTGAGGACTCACCTGATAATTTTACTACAAAAAACGTCCATACGGTCCGAATGTTACTAGAAACTTTAAGGATGCCTGTCTGTAGAAAAACGTTTCTATAAAAAGACTTATAAATTCAGCCTCCGAAAAACAAAGCAGCTCATAAACTGAACAAACAAACTGACTTCGTTCTACATTAAGTAGAATATTATTCACACAATCGTGAATAAAAAATGGCATCATTCTAATAAAATATCCAACGCCCCAAAGTTTGCAGATAATCATAAGTTTGCTCCCACCGGGCCGAAGGGAAAAATATTCGGGAGTTAGTATATTCTAGAGAATAAACTGAACGTTATCTGACAAACCTACCTGACTTTGTTTGTATTTTGTAATTCTTTCACGTTAGTTTTAAAATAAGATGATTTTTTACTTTTTATTTCTAAGTTTTGGAGGTTCTGTTACCAAATCGAAGTATTGTGTACTTTACCAACCTGTTCGATAGATTCGAACAAAAAAATTACGTCAGTCTCCCAGTTTCTGACATTTGAAGATCGCAACTCATAGCTTTCGATAGAGAAAGCCTGTGACCCAGCAATCGCAGCCAAAAATCAATGGTGTTTGTCGCCCGGGTTAAGCCGCGCTTGGCGAGGTTGGTCGGTGGATGGGTGACCTGAGAGCTATGACCATCTGTCACAGCTCCGTGCCTCAGAAAGAAAGAAAGAAAGAAAGCACGTTAAGCCGTTGGTATTGGCTCTCATTACATTTTTGGCAGTCGTTACTGTTATTCAGAAGCTCTAAAGTCTGATAGCTAGTCTTACCATGGGGTATCGTATTGGTCCAATAGTCAGTCACTCCACAAAAAATACTGAAATTCAGCTGCATCTGGTTCGACTGGAACCCGACCTCAATAAATTTGGGAAAAGGTTAGGCAGATTATGAAGCGCATTAGAAAACACCCAAGCTACACAATCTTCGCGAAGGAGAAGGCGGGCCGCCTGAAAGAGAGGACAATGTCCTCCCTCCGCCCCACCCGCGGTGCTGGACGCCTACGTTGACGGACGTCGCAAGACGATCTCCGGCCACCGTAGGCGCGGGCATGCGGGCAGCGAGTAAAGGGCAACTCTCTGCGCGATCATGGACCATGCCCGGGTCGACGGCGCGGCGCGTTGTGTTCCACGCGCGCCTCAAAGAGCGTCAGCAAAATGACGGGGACTCTCAGCTACACAATCTAACAAAAGTCTTATTGCAAAATGTATCCGAACGAAAGACATAATATCCAAAAACCGATAATTATGTTAACAACAAAGGAAAAGGACATTGACAAATTGAATTCGGAAGACGGCCGGACACGGCTGTCCGGAAAAAATATTGTGCTTAACCCTTTTGACGGGTGGTTCTCGACAAGGTAACGCTTTTAGTATTGTAATCGTGTTCGAAGTTTAAGAAGCGTCACAGAAATCGGGTTAAGTCTTTTCTCCCGGTTGTCAGTGGAAGTAGACAATTGCCTGAAAGGCTGAAAACTAGTCTAGGTTTAAAACCAAGGCCAACCTCAATATAGTAGTGTAAAAGTTAGGTAGATGAAAAGAGACTAACGTTTCATAAAACAAGGGCAAGTAATTTCTTGACAATCTAATTACAAAATGAATCTATTTCAGTACCAATTTTAGTTTAAACAAAACCTCATTATAATATGAAACAACCTAGGTAAATAGTTCATTAACAATCTCGTAGGAGCTGTAAACTGCTTCATTTTTGCAATCAACTGGCAATTAGATTTACCTTTGGAGCTGAACTTGCTTGTCTCCCACTTAATAACATTGCTGACTGGCTGTCGAGACTTCCAATTATGAGGTAATTCTCAGTTCTTTTGGTATTAAATGCTCTGTTTTGTTACAATTTAATTTTAATAATTGTAGCTGTCAGTTACAGAGAAATGTACTTAATAATAATAATTTAGGAAAATACCTCATTGAAACACATCAACTACACGCCACAGCCTGCGGTTGCTTTGGTGTCGACGCGTGAATTGTAGCTGAAATCCAGCATAAGGGCTGAAAAGTGAAAACACTTTCCGAAAATCGTAAATTTCCCTTATCAGACATAAGCAGTCTTCTATAAAAATTTAATTTAAAAAAAAAGATTTATTGTAATAGGATATGATAAGTCATCTACATCAATTTTTATTGCGATTTTAGTTGGCTCATTGTTATTTTAAACAATAGTGATTGTATTTTGGATCAATCAAAATACTAATTTTAATCATAGTCAGCCTGTAATATTCCCACTGCTGGAATAAATACCTCCTCACTGTGAGGGAGGGAAGGACTTTAATCCACTAAGTGGGCACAGTACAAGATGTCGGATGTTTTCTAATTTTTGGTTAAACGACGTATCGGTTTCCGTACAATGTTTACCTTCGCCGTTTTCAAATTAGTGGTGATCAAATAAATTAGACAAAGTAATGCGCGTAACTGGCTCCGAATGACCACCCTAATGCATTTGATTAAATGCAAACAGTCTTCACAAGATAATTATAAAGCGAAAAAGTATGTATCACACTCAAAACAAACATAAAACTAGATACTTTATTCAAAAGATTGCCACATAATCCTAAACCCTCAAACGCCATCATATTGAGCATCATCCAAAATAACAAACGTAACGTTCTATCATCATCAAAATTCCCATCACAGCGAAAAACAAGAAACTGCCAAAGAATCACCCATTGCTCTTTATGACATCATAATATAAACAAGTGTTGTTAACACGGATATTATCGGCGTATGTTCCCCCTTGATATCCCCAATACCCCCATGTTCTTCCCAAATGGGAGATTCCCGATATTACACAAATATACGCGTGTTTGTTATCGTGTCATATCAGCTGATTGACGAACGAAGTCTAGCAACGCCAGATGTTTCGGAAAATTTCTTCGATTTGACTTTTATTTATTTATTTAATAGTTAATGTACGCACATAATAATATAAACAGGTAAAAAGGGAACTGCAAAGTGCGTACAAGGTTACGTTTAGAAAAATAAACAGTTTTGTTTTTTTGTGGAAATAAGTGTTGAAACTGATTGTATGTAGTAACTGACAAGAGCTGACCTTTATATGCCTGTGAAAAATTGTACAACTCTACAAACATGTCTTCAAATCAGCCCGTTCCCTTACAAGCTGACTGGATGCGTTCCAACAAAATAAAATTACCTTAATGTATCTAAGTTGTTATTGATTCTTCTGGGATTATTTTAATTTAAAAATAAATATTTTGCCTGACAGAAAAATACTCTCAATCGCATTAATAACAAAAAAAGATAGATTTATTGGTAATCACGAGCATGAAAATGTAAAACTTTAGCAAAATTAGTGATTTTCTCGTAAAATTCCTGTATCTTCTTTGAGATATTATATTATATCATGTTCAAAATTGTTTTAACGAATGACTACATGCCCTAATATTTTGCAATCACAGTTGATTCCAGCAGTTGTTCGTACCCACAAGGAGTTGATATTTTAGACTGAACACAAAACAAGCCCAAAACGACAAAAACACTACCTTATTTTGATCTTCAGCATAAGCAGCAGCAGATCCATCTGTCTTACGATGCAAGCTATTTACAAATCTTAGTGATAAAACTGTAGAATTAGCGAAGCAACGTAAGAGTCGGCTGAAAGGAGATCGTTGTTCTCGTTAATCATATTTAGAGCTGTCAAATGCAAAGCCTTCTGAAAAGAGCTTTTGAATCTTTGAATGCCTTGATTTTTTATCGTCTGGTGACTTTACGGGCTAAGTAACTTATCGGGCAGGTATTGTTTGTGGTGAAATAAAATTAAAGTTTTTTTTTTGCATACCGTTATAACATTTTATCAAAACTTAGTTAAGAGTCGGACATAACTACTTATGTAACCACTTACCATATAATGTAGACGTACTTATTAGATACGCAAAGTAGTTGTTAATAAGCGATACTTTTATAAACATTTATTTATGATTTTAATAACTGAATATTTGTAGATTGAACTAAATATCAAATAACTGAAACTACAGTGCTGTAAAAGACACCACAATTGAAACACATCACAAAAAGCTGCCCTTTTCACGTAAAAAGTTTTTGTCATGATAGATACATTTTCTTAAAAGGAACAAACACGGTGTTTTTTTCAATTTTGGCAATCTTTTGAAAAAAAATGTAATACAATATCCAGATAATATAAACAAGATAATTGCCAAAAGAAATTAACAATGAAATAAATAAATTTATAATAGCCAAATAATTTGACAGGAACATTTTTCGAACTTTACGAGTACAAAACAGGCCAACAACCACCATTTCTGACACCCATAATCCCTCAGTAATATTTCCAAATCATAACTCTATTTTCAGGCTGAAAGCCGCTGTGATTATGATAATAACTCGAGCACACTCACCGCGTTGTGACCGCATCAGCCGCATCCACCGGACCAGTGAATCTGAAACCGCGAGAGCACACATCAACAGTCAGACACGACTTAACATTTGATTTGTTATTGTGAATGCATAATGGTGCACCATTTTTATGTTATCAGTAAACAGGGTGTGCCTAAAAGCGTGGATCAAATAGAATAGAGACATGAGCAAGATCATTACTTAACTTTTTAAGAGGTATTCCACATAGGGCATCGAGCACCTCTTTTTTTTAAGTGGGAAAATCGTCAAATGAATCCTCCCACCCAGTGCAGAGCGGGAGGGACTGTGAGACACGTACTGACTAAAATCCACAATCCAATCCGGGACACCGGGCACCTGCGAAAATTTTAGACAGGAGCCTCACGTGGAATAGACAAGCTCAAGTGCCATTATCAGCAGGTGCCCTATGTGGAATTCCTCCTTTTTAACTCTGATTATTTTTTACGGAAAAGGTTAAATTGGATCTGGAAATAATTTCCTTAACTTTCATGCACTATATTCATCATATACTATTTGAGTTGATTCATATTGCCAAGGAGAGACTGTATTTTATTACAATTAGAATTGTGTATACTATAAGGTATCGTCCCTACGGTCTGGTCAACTAAATAATAAATCTTCATAAAACAAGAGAACGTAATTATAAACCCAGACAGAGCAACATACAGGGTCCAGTAATAAATAATGGTAACACCACCATTCGTCATCTTTATCTAATTTACGTCTAAATTGCATCACGGGACAAAACACAAAGTGCTAAAATTATTTTGTAGACGAAATTGGTGAATTAGCTTAGTACCGCTTCCTGGTAACTTCAATTCTAATATAGACCAAATTTTCGAGAAAAAGTCTCAAGAAAAGTCATAATAATAACAACGTATTCTTGTCAGATAAGTTTATAGACATTAAGGTAAGGCAAGGCATCCTTATCAACAATAACTAAAAAGCCTAAAGGATACCATTTCATGAGGTAACCAAATTAGATCACTCCATTATTTACCCAAATATAAACATCATCATCATCATCAGCCTATAATTTTTCCACTGCTGGAACACAGGCTTCTTTTTGTAAGTGGAAGCGGGCTATAATCCACAACGCTGGCTCAGTGAGGGTTGGTATGACACATTCAAGTTTTCGAATGTATGGTTTTTGGACATGTTGGTTTCCTCATGGTCTCCTTCACGGTTTAGAGAGTAGTGTGGTGATGAAATAAATTACCTACACAAAGTAATGCGCCTTAGAACAATTAGAATTCACAACCTAAAACGTGTCAGTCGGGGCCGATACCATTGGGCTCTAAATATGGCATATTCCTAACCTGACCCGTAATCCTAACCCGGATGCGGGTTAGGTTAGGAATTCGAAAAAAAAAATTTGTTCCTAACGTAACCCTATTCCTAACCTGACCCGACGTCGTCCTGACGGATTGTTCCTAACTTGACCCGAAATGATGACCCGGTAGTGAGTTAGGTTAGGAACTTGAAAAAAAAAATGTTCCTAACTTAACCCTCTTCTTGCTAACCTAACCCGACGTATAACTTAGCACATTGAAAACATTACAAGCAATAATTTCAGAGTTTTAGAAAATCATATTGTATTAAAGATTTGACTATTGACTCCACAGCAGCTGTGCCCCAAACATCTGCAATTGTTTCACCAACGAATACTTTATTGCTTCGATATCGTCCAAGTTTGGGTATTTTGTGCATTCAACGAGCGAAACTACCGTCTTCATTGCAATAGTTGCTAAATGAAATTGTTGAACCAGTGTATTGGATACACACCGCTTTGGGTAGATGGTATTTTTAACATTTTCGATGAGTTTTTGTTGTAAATTAAACTCAAATAAAAGTGGGAATAAACCAATAGTGTGATGGCGTTCATTTTAAAGTTAAGAAGACGGTAGAGGACTAATGATAACCATTTAGAATAAAGTACGTAGGTGTGTGTTTTATTTTGTCAAAAATATGCTTACGACATATTTCTTTTTATACAACGTGTAACGTTAAATGCGCAAAACCTCTCGTCAGCCCATGTTACTGAACAATGTTTGTTCTAAGACTAGGAAATTCGCAAAAAAAAATATGGATTTTCATACAAAATGAGAAATTGATCGGTCCCATCAGTATGAAAAATATTTTTTTTTGTTTGTGTATTTCCAAAAGTCTTAGAACTAACATTGTTCAGTAACAAGGGCTGAATTACTCAGCGAAAGGTTTTTGTTGTATAAAATGTACCTCCACATAGAGCCTAGTCTGTGTCCCGCGAGCTGTGGACAAATTATATTGAAGGCCACTGCGGGGTTCAAAATAAACCTAATCTAAAATTACTATAAAAATGTCTTTACACAACACAAACATTCAACACGTAGCAAACAGAAACAAAAACAAACTTAATCCCCATATATCCCTTCAAATAGTAAGTGTAAACCAAGGGGATGGTGGATCACCGCCGACCTTCGAGCCACAATCACTCACTCTGTTTACACGTTTACATCCGTGAGCATATAGCCTTACTGGAGCAACTGGTGTTTGGATACTAGGGATTATTGGATTTCTAACTGTTCCAGTATTTTGGTAAGGTTTTGTAAGGAATTATGGTTGGAGATAACATGACAAAATATTCTGGCGGATTGGTCTAGATAGATTTCCTGTAAAAAACATTCTTAGATGGACTATATTCAGATGATGAGTTTGTGTTTCTACCGTGTATAACTATTATTGGCTGAGTAGCCAGAAATTTTGTTAAGTACTAAGTTAAGAGTTGGAAGCTGTTGTTATCCATTATAAAAATAAATAAATACTTAAACAACCTGCTAGACATTTACTTTTCGATCTTTAAGGATATAGTTTGGACGGAGGTTGAGCTAGAAAACACGATTAGCCGTTGGTCCCAACTGTAATTAGATCTTTGACAGTAGTTACATGTAGTCAGCAGCCCAAAACCTAACAAGCAGTCTCTCATCAAGATTACCGTATTATGGGTAATAACGGCACTTTTTGGTAAGAGACTATGATCAACTCTTTATAACCACCACCTAGTGTGTACTGGGAAACCCACTGGGTGGTAAAGAGTTGCTCTATCGGCAAAAAAAATGCTCGTGGCCTATCCATGAGAACTAAATAAATTAAATCAATAAACCACGACTAAATCCCGGCTAGATAGACAGCCGTTCCGTATAAATTACTGGTATACAGATGCACACTCAACATAAAAGGTGCAGGAGCTAACAAGTTTAAATTATGCGTTCTGTTCTGTCCAACAATTGCGTCTCCAACCAGTCAAACCAGACACCTAGCATAATCCAGCGCTTGATACAGTTACTGTAATCTCAAAGAGCTATGCAGAAACAGGGCAAGCTTTGGCAGCCATGACAGTAATAATTAAAGGCAGCTCGTGTCTCATACATCGCCTGGGGAGCGACTCTGTGTTCCATTCTACTGGGAATTAGCGGGGAATTGGTAGTAGTTAGCTTAGTAAATTGGTGGTGCAAACTAAGAGAGATTGGCGATAATGGTAACTGGTGGGTAAAAGATCATTGGTCTAACAAAACAGAGCGATGGTACTCAAAAGTCACCCAGAAATATCACCATCATTTTTGACGTTTTGGCTTGGGGGCAAAACTGCCCAGTGACGTTTAAGAACTTTGACAGTTATGGCAGCTGTTTGACGTTTGGAGGCAAAAGCCCTCTTTGGCGTTTCAGTGGCAAAACACAAAAAAAATCTTACTTCTTCTTATCTTCGAGTTGTGCCACAAAGATAGTCATTACTGTAAAATGCCCCAACTGTCGCCATGTTTCTTTGAGCTACGGGTTTTAATAGTATTGCTGTAGGCTGTAATTATGTCATACACATTTCTTTTTTAAAGAATTATACAAAAGACGGTATTATATTGAGATAAAATGTGCGTATTTACCGTTTGGCCTTTTCTTTCTCTCTTTCAGCCAAATAGAATAAATTAATCAAACAAAATCAAATACTTCAACATCACTACACAGAACTTTTTCAAAAACTCACTTGATTTTACAATATTTTTACAACGACGAATTTATCGCTGAATTGACATAGATGAAAGCTAATTTCAAGTAGAGATGGAAGAAATCCTTTATTATTAGCTTCCATCTATGTAAAAGTATAATAACCTTTTTTGATTAGCTATCATTTTCCAATAAACGCTTCTGCTGACCACTTAAACCACAAACCAAACAGCACAGTACGAGATCATTATCTGGGAGAATAGAAAAAGTAAGTGGTTTACCAACAGCTAATAGAACGGCAGGATTTGCCGCAAATACGGGTAATAATTAAGTTCCGGTTGCGCAAGGATAAAGTTATTATCCTTGTTATAACCTGGTTGCCCGGGTAGATGCCCGACTAATTGAATATGGCGTGTGAATGAACCTGTCTGTTGGTATGAAGGGAGAGGAAAAGTGTTGTGATTTTTTCTCTTATGTTAGGCGGTTCTAACAGAGGAAACTGAAATGTTTCCTCGGGGGTTTTTATTGTCGTCGTAAAATCATCAAATGAGTCCTTCCACCCAGGACAGAGTGGGAGGGACTGTCAGACTCGTACTATCTAAAATCCACGGTGTCTTTAAATAGCCCTTTACGTTCCATACGGTCACGGTAACTTGATAAGTTTTTGACCCTCTAGAAGGGAGCCCTGTCATTAAGACTTAACGGCTTGGGATCACCAACTACAGAACATACTGCTTTCGGATTCAGTACATCCGACGCTCATTTCCAACCGAGCCACGGAGAATCTTACCTGCCGCGGCGAATTCTTCCTTCCATTTCTAACGTCTCATGGTGACGTTCGTAGGTTCGAATCCTGCCCGCGGATTGAACTTTTCTTTCCTAAGAAAAACTTTGAAATTCGCTACGCATGCGGTAATGCGTTTAATATTTAAAAATATTACTGTACATAATTTGGGCACTAGGTGGATTTGAATTGCGATAAACACCTGGATACCAGAGTCGTAAGATATCGGAGATTTGCATCACATTGTGTGCGAAGGAGCTAAGTGTTAATAGATGCTGAAGATTTCATAATTTCTATCAGAGACAACCAATTAAAAACCACAAAGCAAAATGAAAACAGAAGAAAATCGTAAAGAATAACTGCGGATTGCTCTCGTAGAAGACTTTTCCAATCCATTCGATCTCCTGCAATCCCAGCGGTCAGATCGCTTCCCTGTAAGGTAAAAAGTAAGTTCATTTTCATGGCGTTATAAAACTTTTATTGTTGGCCCTTAAACTGAGGTAAATGCGGATTTTTGTGGCGTCCATCAATAATGGAGAAGTTTAAGATTAAAGTTCAATCCGGATTTTTAACGTACTTTGCATTTTGCGGCATTTTTGGTTTAGTTGGTATATTTTAGTTGTTGCAAATGCTGTTGTTGAGTGTGAGGTACTAAATTCAATTTCTGAGTCGCATAAAAACAATTTTACAGCCTTTTAAAAAAAACTTCCCTTGAGTCTGGATTTAGGCCCGACTGAAAGCAATGGATTTGCATCCTTTCAGATTTTATTTTATAACTGTATTTTTTTAATATTTTATTGGACTTATAACATTTGTCGGACTGTCAAAGCAGGAAACAGTGGCCCTGATTCGCAAAGGGCAATCGAAGGAACAGGGTAGACTTTTAGTTAGTAAGACTATGACAGTTACTTCCTCACCACTCAGGAGATGGCAGAAATCTTAATTTAATGGTTCTATCACCAAAATAATAAGAAAGGATTTAAAACGTAATGGATGTAATGTGGTTGTAACATAAATAAATGGTATATTTGATGATTTTTTTAAATATTTCATAGAAAAAACCTCTTCATTTTTTTCCGTCACTTTAAAACCAGAAAAATACACCCTGATTGATAATCCTGTGTGTGCATAATAACACAATGCAATGACTTTAACTTCATTTCTTTCAAACATTTAAAAAACAAATTACACAGAATGATAAATATTTACATACAGTCGTACAGTCAAACTCATAAATATGTTTCATTACACAAGTGTTCAGCGTTACAAACCGGATCGAGAGACAATGTGCAATCGGCTAAAAGGATCGCTATCTGGCAACAAAATGTAGGATATACACACATTGTGTGCTGGATTCAGTGTTGCTAGGTGTAATGTATTGAAAATAGAAATGGGTCGAGGGCAAAAACATTTACAAACAAATGGGCATAAACTTGGATTATTGGGCTTATATGAGTTTGCGCCAAAATGATTGCCCAGTAACTGACCATAAAACTAATAGAAAGAGAAGGATGATAATTAAGAGAAAGGAAAAATGACTGATGACTTGCCGAATAATAAAGCATTATATTAGGGTGTTTATACACGGCGCATGTAACCCGCGCAAGTGCCTCAACGTGCTCAAGCTAGATGCGCCGTGTACAAGCACCCCGCGGGTAACTTGATCAAGTAGCTTGCGCATGTTACTCGCGCATGTAACCCGCACCTCTACTTGCGCGGTTTACATGCGCCGTGTACAAGCACCCTTAATGAAGAAGCTGCGTTGCTGTCGTCGTCGTGCGTTGTTGCGTCGGCCTGTCAGTTTCACAGCTGAGCAAAAACCTTTCCAGATTCTTGAAATCTTTTTTATGCCTTGCTTTTTCCAGACAGTCTCTCTAAGGGCCAATTCACACCAACCTGGTGAACCTGGTACCTGGTGGCTCTAAAAGGAGTTCAACTTATCACGCCACCGTTTTTAGGATGATAAAAAGTAACATGCATTGGGCTTTCTTACCGCCATCATTATTCAGCAATAGGCAGCTAAAAAGCCAAACAAATGTTCATAAAATCAGTTCTTTTTACCATGGGCGTAAAAAAAGACTAGTTATTTTGTATTATAAGAATTATCTGAAGCCAACTGAGCCTTTTTAAAGTAAACACAAAAAGTCCCAAAGTGTTCAGCAAATGGATACTTGAACTTTACGTAAAAAGTTACGATGAATTTAAAAGTCGTTTTAGGTTTTATTTTATAATCTCTTTCCATCCCTTGCCAATGTTATTAGAAATGAATTTTCACAGTATCAAAAGGATTCTTAAAAATAATGACAGGTCAAAATAAGATAAATTGATGAGGGATTATTTATACAAATTCTTTAATCACTTTCAGAGTGCTGGCTCATGAAAATAGTCTTGTAACATTGGCTACTTGATCGCATTAAAAATAATAGTTCTTTTTTTGTTATTAAATTAATGAATATGTTCTTTAGAAATCAGGATAAAATTTACTAAGTTCAGAAGTTTTGCCCAACCCAAAACAATGAATGTTCATTCATTCAACAATCATAGTTCATACATTCAACCTGTGCATTCAACACTCATAGTTCATACATTCAACATGACGAATTTTTAAAAAACATTGAAAGGAGTCTCGAGGCCAATTTTGACGACACCTAGAGCTGCATCACTGATTTTCAGAAAAATCACTAATCTTGGACATCTATTACCACATCTAAATAATTGGATATGATGCACAATCACTACAAAATAATTATAAAGCATGAAAATAAACTAGGACGACGGTGACGTAGGATCCCCCCGCCCCCTCCCCCCACAAGTTCAAGAAAAAATCTAATGAAAACCACAGGGTCGCGTGAGATGCATGCCACTTCCAACCGGTTGGATGGTGATGATGATGATGATGAAAAATGAACTGCTGAGCGAACTATGAAGGAGCTTTTACTTTTGTCTGAAAATTCCGCTCTCAGCAAAAAGGTACACATAACACCAATAAAAGTATTGCGATCATTAAATGGTAAGCATAGTGATCATTGATACTGCATTGACTGTAACATCTATTATATACCTATGTTCACAAATAAATAAATTGAAATTGAAATCATTTTCAATCCTACATTACAAGATATTTACCCAATCACCAAACACGAATAGTAAAATTAAAGTTATCTTAACATCTGCGAGCGACCACATACGGTATAACGAATCCTATAAAATTTCAGTACCACTAAGATCTGATAGCTACAACCCATATCTCCATACAAAAGCCATAAGAGTACAATGAAGCTTTGAAAATCACACTTAAAGCGGAGAATGACCAGTAATAGTGTGATCAGAGGAAAGGAAAACGCAGAAGGTTTACTTCTGTCGTGGTTGTAGACCGGGGTGTCCAAAATGACTTCTCTAAGCCAAATCATACAAAAGGCAATTTTTGCAGACAGCAAGTTTTAGTAGGTTCTCATACAAGCTGTAATAAGCACGTTATAATTATGTTGACAGTCTAAGTGCACTTTTTGGTTGTATGCTACATACACCCTGCATACATTATTATCTTTTTCGCTGATTAAAAAAAACATCTTTCTTACTACATACGTAATTCTATAAATAACTATGACGCTAACCACTAAAAGATAAACACCCGTTGAATGCTTGTCTAACAAAAGTGTAACTGTAAAACGACCTGATGGCGTAGTCCGGAAATGTCCAAATCTTAAAATGCAGAATGTCGTTTTACCGGTTGTCAATTTTTTTAGATATCTACTGAAGAACACCGTGGATTTAAGTCAGTACAAGTCTGACATTCCCTCCCGCCCTGCCCGGGGTGAGACAACTCATTTGATGATTTTACCACGCTAAAAAAAAACCCGCCCTCTGGCAACGCGATTTGTGTAAAAAAGAAGACAAAAGAAAGAAGAAAGCTAAAAGTCCAGTCGCATAAATTCGTGACATGCCCTAATCAACAACTCTTTTCAGTGGTTGCCACACCACGCCTGTTGAGCCTGTTCTCTTGACTCAATTATACCCGACAATAGTACAGTTCATGAAACTTATAACATTTATTTTATACCTATAATATTAGTTTCGTTGTTAGACTCAGTGAAAGTAGCGTCAAATTAAGTTTATTGTCCTTTTATCTGAAAGAAGCGAACCTTCTCTCTTTATTTATTTTAATATAGCCTACAAAATATTATGATGACGGCGATAGTACTCAGTGATCAGTTGTAGGGACGGCCCGTATATTACGTTATCGATATTCGATAAATCGTATCTACATCGATAACGACTCATTGTTGTCGAGTTGTTTGTGGAACGAGGTGTGTGTAAATAGGGCGGGGGATTAGATAAATACTCCTTGTATTTATCTAATGTAAATAAACGACCAGTTAAAGAATCTTTAATGATTGCAGTTTTTGTTTTTAGAGCAGAAATGCAAAATGCTAAGATTTTGGTTTTTTATTTTTGTGATGAATTGAACTAAATATAGTAATATGATAGTATTATAAGTAAAATGAGTATTAACTTTGCAACTTCTCACCCAGTAGACCAAACATTACAAGTTTTCAATTTGTTGGTGACGTAATTATGTTTAGCTATCATACTGAATGAATATTCTTTCAGATATAAATGATCAAGTAATGTAAATTCTCTGAACGATTCATCAAACGTCTGCCTTTCATCATCATCAGTCTATTAATGTTCCCACTGCTGGGACACAGGCCTCCTCTCTGTGAGAGGGAGTGGGCCATACTCCACCACGCGGGCCCAGTGTGGATTGGTGGATATCACATGTCTTCGAATTTTTGGTTCTAGGACATGCCGGTTTCCTCACGATGTTTTCCTTCACAGTTTTGAGAGCAGTGGTGTTGAAATAAATTAGTTGTAGGTCGGGGCCGATACCACTGGGCCACCCAATTATACTTATAATTATTGGCCTTTACTCAATTCCAATTCGCATTATCTTAAAAATAAATGATATCGACCAAGCACATCCCATCCCTAGCTTACAATCGCTTTGATAACGACTCGCCGCTGGCCCAGATGTTCGCACTCAACTCGGATAATTTGTACCGACTGAGCAAACATCGATGTTGCGCACAACACTAATTTATTTTGCATGTTCCTCTTAATTGTTGCGTAACTTTACCTTTCGTATTAAGTTTTATTTTGACAAGAGTATGTTGGGGAAAATCTTCAAGTTCGTGAATATAATTTTCTCGGTATACTGGGGAGTTACAAAGTCGAGTGTTGGTTTTTTAAACAAAACAGAGCAATAAGTTTTAAGCAGATCACTATGGTGACTGTTTTTTTTATTTTTTTATGTCTATTCTATTATTGTCTAGCGTACTGTCTAGTGACGATATTCTGTCACATAACATTTAAACACTGATGATACAAAGCACAATCACGTTATGACTTGACACTCGTGTCAAGTCGTGTCAGACTACATATAGTATCAATAATTCTTATCAAGCGTGATTACGTTGTGATACGTTCCAGCTTGTCACGCTGTACCGTAGATCTATTATCAATAATCGACTGGTTAGAGAGAAACGTGATTACGTTTCTACCACGTCTGTAGGTGTCATCACGTTGGTGATATAAAGCGTGATTACGTGGTAACACGACACTACTCGTCACGCTTCTGTCTAGTTTCAATTGTTGTAGGTATGTCATACTGAGACACAAAGGTTTATTAACACTGGTTTACGTCTATGTTTTACATCTAGTAACTATACTTTTTCACACAGCACCAAGCGTGATTGCGTTGAGACTCTACACAGCCTGTCACGCTACTGTCTAAATCTAGTCTCAATATTTGGTCACGTTTCTCTCACGTAGGTTCTCATCACGCTGATGACACAAAGCGTGATTGCACGACGTTCATCACCTACGTCACGCTATTGGTTCAGGAACGGGCACTTTCAATAAATAAGCTTTAGTTTAGGAACTTCCATGTGTAATGGTTTTGATGTGGTATATGAGAATTTTTTCGGTTATCTACTTACTGTGGTAGACTGTGGTAGACTTGGTGTCTTAGCTTAAACTGATTAAGGAGTCACAATATTTCTATTTATCATTCTTAAGACTAGATCCGTTCATGACTTTAGCCTAAGCGATGACTGAAGCGGTGGGTGGCGGCAATAAGACTTTAATTACTTCTTATGTACGCGAATTCGCCACTAGCGGCTTCTCGTGGCTTGTTTCAAACATTTTGATCTTACTGCCCTACGCTGGGTCACCGCTCAAAGCGGCATGACCGTGAACGGGCTGTCATAGAGGGAGTGGAGCTTACACCAAAATACGATCTACGCTTAGGGTATGAATACAACGTAGTGCTCGGTACGCAGAGTTCACGTAGCTGAATTTTGGGGTAAAGCCATTGGGACTGTAATGTCATTAACACTCTAAAAGAAATGCTAAGCAATCCCGTGACACCCTGTATAATGTCATATTTAATAATAATAAAATAATAATAAAAATATTTATTTTCTTCCACAAATAACACTTAGGAGCTAGAAACTTAAAATGTAGCTAAAATTAAGATAAATGTATCATGTTAATTTGTGGGAGACTGGTGCCTAAACTAGGCCATAACCTGTATTTTAGGACACCAGGTACTCCCCTCTACAGGGACAATGGCACCAAAACACTATATTATCATCATGTAACTGTAAAGATTGCGTAATAAGATTAGATTTTAAGTTCCAGTTAGGACATAATAATTTTGGAAGAAAAATGAAATAGAAAATAATGAACAATAAAAAGAAAAAAAGGGGAACACAAAGAAGGAATAAAATAAAACTACAAACATTTTTCTGTTTAGTGTTGTGAGGTTTTAGGTGCGTTGAGTGTGGAGTGTATATGTTGCGTGTGTGTGTGGGGTTGTGTTGTGTGGTGTTGCGTTATGTTTGTGTGGTGTACAGGTGTGTTATGTGGTGTAGTGTTGTGTTGTGTGGAGTTACGACGTGTTGTGTGGTGTTGTATGAATTTTAGTAGGGAAACCACAGTTAAGTTTTTTTTTTTTTTTACATTTTTACAACAAGGAGTTCTTCCGTTTTCATGTAGTCCAGTTTAAGCAGATAGTTTGTTATTACTAGTTTACACTTGTTTTTATTTAAATTAAAAATACCTAATTCTTTATTTAATTTATTATATAGCCGAGGTCCACGAAATGAATAAAATTTTTGGGCAAAGCAAGTTTTAGATTTATTTGTGTTACATACTGCATGACGCCTTCTAGTCGTTAATTTCGAAAGATCAAAAGATGTTGAGTCAGAATGTTGGCGGAGTACAGTAGAGACAATATAAATTTGTCTGACAGTCAAAACCTCAGCCTCCTGATATAGTGCTGCAGTTGGAAAGAGGCGTGTTTTAGAGAGAGCGACTTTTAGTATTAGTCTTTGGGCTCTTTCTATTTCAAGCATTTTAGTTTTAGCGGCACCTCCCCACGTAGTTACACAGTATGCCAGGATAGATTGAACCAAAGCAATATAAACCATTTTTAATGTTTTACCATCAGCTACGTATCTAAGCTGCTTGAAAATGTAAATAAGCTTGCGTACTTTTTTGGATAGATTGTGGATATGTTCATTAAAATACAATTTTTTATCGATGGTTACACCCAAATATCGTATAGTTTCTGTAGGTTGTATGGTTGAGCAGCTACAGGGAGTTGTTGGGGGAAATGAACACTTGTGAACATAAATGGGAGGCTTATCTTGAAAGAATTTTTCGGCGCTTCTGATTGCAAAAGGTATGTATTTCGTTTTATCCGCGTTAAGTGTAAGTGAGTTTGCAGCGAGCCAGTGACAGACTGTGTTTAGGCCAGTTTGAGCGAGGGCATAAACTTCCTGCCAGGAGTCAGCTGTAAAAGTAAGAGTTGTGTCATCAGCGTATGATATTATTCTGCAGTTTTGTAACTTAAGTTGGCATAGTTCATTAATATAGCATAAAAACAATGTAGGGCCAAGAATACTGCCTTGAGGAACACCGTGCGTGACAGAAAGTTCGTTGCTCAAATGGTCACCAATCCTTACACTCTGAGTACGATCTGATAAGTAGTCCTTTAACAATTTCAGTTCTTTTCCCCTTATTCCCATTTTATTTAATTTGGAAGTTAGGGTGGGGATAGAGACTGTGTCAAAAGCCTTGGCCAAGTCGAGGAAGATGGTTAGGCATTTTTTGTTTTCGTCCATGCTTTTAACCAGGAAATCAGTAAAAATGTGAACAGCCTCATTAGTGGACTTGTGTGCCCGAAATCCATATTGTGTGTCGGCAAGTATTTTCTGTGTCTCTAGGAATTTAATTAATCTATGATTAATGGTACTGTTATATTCATAACTTTGCGCAATTGCTGACAACACATAATATTTTCTATTAAACCGTTTACGCCCATGCAGACAGTTTAGTAGCAAATTAACAACCAATCCACATTCCCGCGTTTTAAATTCTATTTCGTATACCTAAAGAAAAGTGAGGTTCAAAAACGTGACTGTAGTTTTTACAATAAACTCTGTGAAAACAACTTAGTGCAGTTTTCCTAAAAAGACATTCAGCGGCTGCCGCCTAACATTGGTGTCAGAAGTAAAGGATTTCGAAAAGTGGTTTACGCTATAAACCCCGAAATTTGAACCCGTGGTCGTCGCTTTTGTCAAATTGATCGACGGTCAGTCTCAGCCCCTCGAGTTGAGCCCGCATCAGCAACCTGCCATTATAGTGGTCGACAGTAAGTCTCCTCCTGCATCGAGCCTGCACCACTGCCGGACCTGCACCTGTGGTCGACGATAAGCCTCCGCCTGCGTTGTGAGCCCGCACCACTGCCACACCTGGACCTCTACTTTCTCCTCTCCATCTTCTCTTCGGGTCAAGCTCTGCTACTGCTACTCACCACCTATCATCATCTGCCTGTGCCTGCGTCTCTGTCCAGGCACCGCCTGCAAGAAAGCCACGTAGTCGTATTCGCCACCCGCCACGTCACCCTCCTTGGTCGCGCCAACGTGTTGTGTCCACCCAGAACCACATCCCAGGACTTTAATATTAACTCGTTAAGGAACTTAAGAATGCTCCTGACTGTGCTAATTCTGTAAGTAGTCTAACTTTTTACCCTCTTATTATTTTTGTATAACTCTTTAATTTGATTGTGTGTGCAAATCTGTGTATCCTCTCATCCTACCTACCAGCATCATGTCATTAAAACAAGAATCTTTAGAAAAAGTCACCTTAAATGTCCTCACAAAATTCATAAAGCCATACTCAGGTGACCGAGAGACTCTTCCAGCATTTTTAACAAATTGCGACAATGCTTTATCACTAGCAGCACCTGAACAGCATGGTATATTATGCAAATATATAATCTCTCAATTAGAGGGAAAAGCACTACTAGCATGCAGTCTTAAAACATTTACGACATGGGCCGAATTAAAAAGTTTTCTAAAAACCACATTTGGTGAAAGAAAACACAGTTCCCATTTATTAGTAGATTTACAAAGCTGCAAACAGCAAACATCAGAATCCGTAACGCAATTTGCTCTTAGAGTTGAAGCCTGCCTAACACGTATTCAGGCAGACATTCACTACTCATGTTCAAACCAAACTGAGCTTATTGGCAGAATAGCTGCTATGGAAGACCTCGCTTTAAACACATTTATATTAGGACTTAATTCTAACATTTCCAATATAGTGCGATGTCGGAATCCTTCTTCACTAAACGATGCCGTGACTCACGCGGTGGAAGAAGAGAAATTATTCAACTTAACGCGTATATCTCAACGAACTGGCAAATTCTGTTCTCACTGTAACAAGCAAGGTCATACCTCTAATGAATGCTTTAAGAAAAAGCCTAATTCTAATAATCATTCCAACCCACTATCCCAAAAATCTTATCATGTTCCCAATCCATCATCCTCTTCATCCTCAGGTAACGGAGAAGGTCAACAAAATTTTAATTATAATTCGAAAATTTGTGCATATTGCAAAAATAAGGGACACGTGATTAATGAATGTCGCAAGCGTCAATATAATAATCAACATCGTTTTCGTAATTTGCCTGATGAAGACTCTATTCAAGGACAAAGAAGTTCCGTCAATTCTAACACATCGAATAACGATGCACGTGTTCATTGTTGCGAATGTGATTGCATTAACAAGTCTAAAGATGATCAGAAAAACGATTTAAACGAAGAATGATTTCGGATTCGTGCCTGCCGAAATCTAAAAGTAAAAATGGCACAATTCCACGTACTAAATCTTCTCCATCTCAGGAACCTTGTAACCAAGGACTGAGTCATACTAAATCCTATTCATCTCGACTGTCCAATAAACAATCGAGTCTTACTAAATCTTATAAAACATCTCAGGATAACCTGAGTCTTTCTAAAAATAAAATATACTCTACTAAATCTTGTAATACATCTCAGAACAACCTGAGTCATAATACTATTTCAAATAAAATACCACTCCCTTCTACTAAATCTACACGGCCTCAAAATGAGACTCAAAATCATTTTCAATCGCCTGCTATCTCAAAAGTTACAATGCCTATTTTCGAAACAAGCATACATAAATACAAGGTGTCTCTGCCTTTTACAAATCTCATTACAAAATTTTCAAAAAAACCTCTCAGTTTCCTCATCGATACCGGTTCTAGTGTCAGTATTGTGAAACAATCGAGTTTGTCGTGTAAACCCCAACGCAGCAATGAAATAATTCAGCTAAAAGGCATAAACAATGCTGATTCTTATAACGAAACCTTGGGCACATTTCAATTCGAGTTTCAAATATGTAAAGATGCCTTTCAACACAAATTCCACATCATTACAGATGAACTAAATCTTAAATATGATGGCATAATCGGTACAGACTTTTTACGAATTTTTAACGCCAATATAGACTATAATTCTAAATACATGAATCTATGCGGTCATAATGTACCTATTTTATTCGATAAACCAACATACATCATACCGGCACGTTCTGAAGCCGTAATTGAATGTATGGTGTCCAATGACCCCTCGGAATTGCACAATCTACACGAAGCGCTTGTTTTAGATCACGTTGTAAGCGAAGGTGTCTACTTAGCAAATTGCATTGTGACACTAAAACAAAATAATCGGGTCAACATTTCCGTTTTAAACACTACTGAATCTGATTTACAAATTCATGATTTTAAAGTCAAACTTACTCCTATAGATTTTTCTAAATCACGTCAGTTTCAAGAAACAATTCACACAGTCTCTTTATCTGCGTCTGATCGACGTGATCGCGTCCTTAACCAAATCAGATACGATCATCTTAACTCTGAGGAGAGACAAGCCTTATTAGAATGCTGTGCTGATTTCAGTGACATATTCTACCTCGAGGGCGACCCTCTCACCTGCACTAATGCTATTCAGCACTCAATTAATACGGGTAATGCACCGCCTATTAATGTAAAATCCTACCGCTTTCCAGAGTGTCATAAACACGAAGTGGATAAGCAAATAAAAAAGACGCTTGATCAAAAAATTATAAGGCCTTCTAATTCCCCTTGGAGTGCCCCAGTTTGGGTGGTACCTAAAAAAATGGACGCATCGGGTCAAAGAAAATGGCGAATCGTCATCGATTACAGGCGACTTAATGACGTCACTGTAAACGAAATCTATCCTATTCCTCTAATCTCAGACATCTTAGACCAGTTAGGTCACTCCAAATATTTTTGTGTTCTTGACTTGGTATCAGGCTTTCATCAAATTAATATAAATCCAGCTGACTCAGAAAAAACTGGTTTCACTGTTATTAATACAAACGGCACCTCGGGACATTACGAATTTACTCGCATGCCATTTGGGTTAAAAAATGCCCCTTCAACCTTCCAACGTCTTATGAATACAGTTTTATCCGGTCTTCAAGGTCTTCATTGCTATGTTTATTTAGATGACTGTATTGTCTATGGAAGTTCCCTTACTACAGTGATAGAAAAACTAAGACTCGTGTTTGATAGACTTCGTCAATTTAACTTAAAACTTCAGCCCGATAAATGTGAATTCCTAAGACGTGAAGTGAATTATTTAGGTCATACTATCACTGATAAAGGGGTTTCTCCAAACCCTGACAAAGTGAAAGCTGTCTCCGAGTACCCTGTTCCTAGAAATCCGAAAGATATCAAATCTTTCTTAGGTCTCATCGGCTATTACCGTCGATTTATTGAAAACTTCTCAAAGCTTACTAAACCTCTAACTTCCCTTTTAAAAAAGGACACAGCCTTTCATTGGAATGTAGAACAACAAAATGCGTTCAATATTTTAAAAGAAAAATTAACTACAGCTCCTTTGCTCCAATACCCCGATTTCTCGCAACCTTTTCTCGTCACTACAGACGCAAGTAATTACGCCGTCGGTGCGATTCTCTCACAAGGCCCAGTTGGAAAAGATAAGCCAATTGCATATGCATCTCGCACACTCAATAAAGCCGAAGGAAATTATTCTACCAACGAAAAAGAGTTATTAGCCATTCTTTTTGCCGTTAAAACTTTCCGCCCTTATCTTTACGGTAACAAATTCAAAATCATAACCGACCACAGACCACTTGTTTGGCTATTTAATGTCAAAGACCCCGGTAGTCGACTCATTCGCTGGCGCTTAAAGCTGGAAGAATACGAATATGAGATTGTTTATAAACAAGGCAAACTTAATTCAAACGCCGACGCCTTATCGCGTCACCCGATACTCGCTATAACACGCAGTAACGTTCTGAATAATCAATCTTATGAAGAGTACTTAAAGTTGCAATCCACTAAATCAATACCTACTACTAACACACACATTGAGGAACATTCACAAGTTCTACATCTCACTAAATTTAAATTGATAGCTTGTCCAACATCGTTGGATTTCGACAATTCCATGCCACACTGTGAGGGTCTTCTTGCTCAAATTGATAATTCTTCTGAAATAATTGCCACTGAACGCGAATCTGATTCGGTATTTACAACATCTTCTAACGGAAAGCATTACTATTTCTTATTCACTAAGGTTCATCATTACGAAGAAGTTAATTATAAAACGATTTATTCACTTTTAATAAAATTACGCAACTCAATCATGGATCAAAATACAAATGAAACCGATCTCGCTATATCAGACTTTAGTGAACCTTTTTCAAAGCTTTCTTATAGTAAAATATATAATATGCTTATTTTTATCTTTCATAACACTAATATTAAAATTCACATTTATAAAAATCAAATTACCTATCCCACTCCAGCTGAAGTACCTAAGATACTTCAGGAAAATCATGATTCACCTATCGCTGGACATCCGGGTATGAAACGTATGCTGAGTCGTATTAAAGAATCGTATTATTGGAAATCAATGCGCTCAGACATCGAAAATTATGTCAAAAATTGTAAATTATGTCAAATAAATAAGCCATTACGTCTATCCAATAAAGCTCCTATGGAGATCACTACTACTAGCACTAGACCTCTCGAAAGGTTGGCACTAGATATTGTAGGCCCTCTCCCGGAAGCTGGTTTTCAGAAATTTAAATATATCTTGACGTTACAAGACGATTTAACTAAGTTTACTTGTGCTTATCCTATGACATCCTCGACTAGTGACGAAATTGCACGTAATTTAATACATTTTATGTCACTATTTGGCTTCCCTAAAACCATACTTACCGACCTAGGTACATGTTTCACATCTGATCTTTTCAAACAAGTAACAGCAATCTGTAAAATAAAATCTATCTTCACTACGCCTTACCATCCGCAGACAAACGGAGCTTTAGAGCGCAGCCACGCTACTCTTAAAGAGTACCTGAAATCTTTCGTTACTGAAAATCAGAACGACTGGCACTGTTACTTAGCTACTGCTCTCTTATCATACAACTCTACTCCACATACTACTACTCAGTTCACTCCCTTTGAACTCTTATACGGTTACAAACCGTTAATTCCAAATTCTCTTTACGGCGTTAATGAAAATAACAACTATCATGAATATGTTCGCGCTCTACAATATAGGATGAAGTTTAGCCGACAGAAAGCTATAGAAAATATCCTAAACAGTAAAGAAACTTCAAAGCGATACTATGATGAATCTAGTCGTAGTGTTACTTACAAAACAGGTGACATGGTATATGTAAAACATCATCACCGACTTCGAAAAGCCTTATCCCCTATTTGGAAAGGTCCCTATAAAATAATCAAAATTAATGGTAAACATAATGTAACTATTTGTATTAATCGTAAACACGTGAAATACCATACCAATGAAATTAAACCCGCTCAAACATAAAAAAATCTGTTTTCAGAACAATATGATGCCGCTATTGAATCTAGCCAAAAAAGCGAAACCGAGTTATTTAACTTAATGAAAGAAAATATTCACATAATTAAGTCCACCATTAACACTTTTAATGCATCTATTTCCAGGCTAAACATGAATGAATTCAGACTAAAAGCTCAAATTGATAAACTTAACGAAATTTTATTGCAAACCACAAAAAAATAACAATGAAGTTGTTTACATTTCTAAAATAAATAATTTAGTGAATATCATTGAAGGTTCATTATTAACTATTACTAATTTTCTAGACTCTGTTCTAAATGCTATTTTATTTGCTAAAGTAAATGTGTCACACCCTTCAGTTATTACTCTAACTAACCTGTTAAATGAGCTATCAAAACAAAGTCATGTTATGAATAAAAGGTTAGATTTTCCAGTTCCTCTTAATATTGAAACTATTCACACAATAATGGACGTTTCTAGACTAACTGCTTATTATTATAAGAAACGAGTTGTGTTTGTCATGAAAATTCCTCTTATCTCAACGATCAAAATTAAATATAATGTTTATAAATTGATTCCCTTACCTACTCCACCTGATCATTCTAATCCAAATACTTTTGCCCTTATCCACCCAACAAACCCTTATCTTGCTATCACAGATGATAGACTGAACTATGCAATGTTATCTAGTATCAATGTCAAAGAATGTGTTAAAATAAGTAGCGATTATTCAATTTGTCAATTGTCAACTATTTATTCTAGTAATTCTAATCCGTCCTGTGAAACTAAGTTGTTAACGGAAGTAGTATTGACATTTGGCATAGATTGCATAGTGATGAATGGATTTATGTACAATCAAATCCAAATAAATTAACTGTCAAATGTAAAACAGATATGAAAGATTATTCTATTCTTGGAACTGGATTGCTAAAGTTAAATCTCAATAATTAATGATATTAATAACTATCTTAAGTTTAGTTTGTAAAATATTTTATTGCATTTCCATGTTTTTTTTATTTATGGTTATGGGTATTTTAAGAAGAATCCATGTGTTTTTAATCTTCTATGGTTATCTTATAATTTTAATAAGTATTTTAATATTAAACCATATCGTGTCTTAATTTTAATGGTTATTTTTATTTAATGGGCTATTCTATTTCTCTTTGGGTTAAATATATGTTTTTATTTTGTACTAGGTTCAATATTTAATTTTAATTCTTCAAATTTTGTAAAACCTCATTTTTCTTTTTCTTGATTCCGCTTAATCTTTTAGGATAAAGCTCCATCTTAAGGGGGGAGATGTTATATTCATAACTTTGCGCAATTGCTGACAACACATAATATTTTCTATTAAACCGTTTACGCCCATGCAGACAGTTTAGTAGCAAATTAACAACCAATCCACATTCCCGCGTTTTAAATTCTATTTCGTATACCTAAAGAAAAGTGAGGTTCAAAAACGTGACTGTAGTTTTTACAATAAACTCTGTGAAAACAACTTAGTGCAGTTTTCCTAAAAAGACATTCAGTGGCTGCCGCCTAACAGTACGTTCGAAAACTTTAGAGAGTGAAGTAAGAATCGAAATAGGCCTATAATTGTTAACACAGCCTGTATCCCCAGCCTTATAAATGGGGTATACAATTGATTTTTTTAGTGCTTTCGGAAAGATGCCAGTGTCAAAAGATCGATTAATGAGATTAGTGATAACCGGAGCTACGAAGTCAACAACACTTTTCAATAGCTTAGACGAGATGGCATCCCATCCAGATGAGCAATCAGTTTTCAGATTTAAGATAGCAGTTTTAACTTCCATAATGTCAACTTTAAGTAGTACAAATGAGTTACTAGGGGTTGCTTTTTTTACAAATATATTATTGAAAGGTGGAACATTTGAGGGAATTCGCTGAGCTAGCACTTCTCCAATTGTAGAGAAGAAGGTATTGACTTTATCAATAGACAATTGAGTGGTTGGATCTGTGTATAAAAGTTCTGTAGGAGGATCTCGATTTTTACTATGATTTGTTATAGTTTTTATAGAATCCCATAACAATTTTGGATTACCTTTAGCCATCTTTAGTTGTTCTTGTTCGTACTGTCGTTTTAATTTTTTAATAAGATTGTTACAATGGTTTCTGTATCGTTTGTATGTTATGATTAAGATTTCATTATGTGGTTCCTTCTTGGTTTTAATATGCATCCTGTCCCTGTTCCTAATGCACCTTAGAAGTCCTGGTGTTATCCAGGGTTTTAAGGTGGTTTTATTTCGTGGCATCCTAATTATAGTCGAATGTTTACTTGTTAAGTTAGACAATATTTTGATAAATTTATTTAATGCCTGATTTAGGTCGTCCTCATTATAAACTTCACAAAAATCCAATTTTTCAGCATCGGAAATAATTTCGGCCCAATTCAGTTTCCTAATAACTTTGGTGGTTGAGGGTTTCTTTGAGCCACCATGCTTAAGGCAAAATAATATAGCATTGTGATCAGTTATTGAAGCTTCAAGGTCAAATGTATAAGCCTGTAATTTGCTCTTTATAAAGACATGATCCAGGCAATTCTTTCCTCTAGTAGGAAGATTATGTGCCGGAAGTAGACCATGAAATGAGGTAATGTCAAGATAAAACGACACATTAGAATCAGCACTCAATAAATTAATATTAATGTCACCCACTATAATTATATTTTGGAAAGATTGTAAAGATTCAAGGACATCATTTAGTGACTGCAGAAAAGTATCTAAATTTTTAAAAGAAGGGGACCTGTATATTGCCAAAATAACTGTGTTGGTGCCAAATTTAATGATCAGACAGTTACAATCAAGCATCATTGGTTCTTCCACTGTAAAACTATGCTCATTACTAACCATGACTACCACTCCATCATTTTGATTATAGTTGCGGGTGGTTTTATAAGAGTTATAGCCATTTATTGTAGGAATATTTGATACTTGACGAAGCCAACACTCAGACAACACAATGACGTCGCAATTGAAGCTTAATCTCTTAAGAAGTACAGAAAGTTCATTGAAATTGCGACTAATGCTTCGTATGTTCTGTTGCACAACTTTTAATAAACACATTACCCTCCTTTGCGTCGCGCAGTCGGGTAAATAGGCATTAGAGTTTGGTATATAATTAATACAGTCTTCTGGGTAACAGCTTATTGTGGTAGACACACTGAATTGATCTATATTATTTAATAATTCATTAACCATTGCGAATGTTATATAATAATTTAGAATGACAATTTAACTTGGACCAAGATATTGTAAGATTATTTGCAATTTTGTTTAACAGTAAGGACAGGATAGCCGTAGCAACGTACACAATGCTAACGCTAGTATTAGGCAGACTATGAACAAGATTAAACAAAAATAATGCACAGAGATCATAGCAGGTAACCCATAGAAACCTCTGTTTAACTCTCTGAGGATAAAACATGCTTGTAAGTATGTGAGAGTATGTATCGTGTTTGTGTGTTATTGTTTTGTTGAGTGTATTTGGTGAGTATGAAAATAAATTAGTGATGATAAGTGTAATGTATAGTGTAATAACATAATTTTTAAAATATATTTTTAGAGTAATCGCAAAAATTTTAACCAAAAACATGATCAGTCATAGAATATGATCCAAATCTTCTGTAGTTTTAATGAGAATGGGTGGGCCGCCCTCATTCTTTCTTATGTATACTTTCCCAAAAGATATCCAGCAGCCATGAAGTCCTTGTGATTTCGTGAGTTGCCTGGCCAAGTAAAACAAGTGCTGTGTTTTAACAGTCAGCGAATCGGATACATAAATATTCCGGGGGGCACCAAAAATCTTAATGTCGTTGGTATTTAATTGAGGTCCTTTCTTCGCTTTCTGCGACTTATTATGCCTGATCACAGAACTAATAACTTCAGTTTTTCTGGAGACTGTTGTAAAGTCAACAATAACGGACTCATTTTTAGATTTCCTTCTGTAAATATCACGAATTTCATTTTTGTTTATATTTTGGGAAAGTTGAATTGCAGAACCCAATTCCACAACGATGCCTATAAGTTGATCCTTTGTTTCAGTTTCTGATTTAGGTATATTGCGAATTTCCAAAGTCGAGGCTTTTGATGTTTTTTCAAAATATTCCAGCTTCTGCTCAAGAAAAGAAATCTGATTTTTGGCATTTTTGTTCTCTTGTTGGAGTAGCGTAATTTTTGACAGTGATTCATCATATTTTTCTGTGACAAATTCAACCGATTTCCTTAATTCAGAGTGCAAGTCTTTGATTATGTTAAGTGAATGGTTCAAAGCGTCAAATTTCTGATTTTGCTGATCTTGGAATGACGCAAACATTGACTTCATCTGTGACATAATAGTCTCAATACATTCCGAATGTTCGGTTTCAAGTCTACGTTTGTATCCTCTAGTGATATTGCTGTTACCCTGTCCTTCAACGGTGTCAGGAGTATTTAAAGCGGAGTCCGAATACGACTGTGTCAATTTTAATTCACAGAAATTCGGAGGAGTGCGCTGATGTTCCATATCTAGTTTAATATAATTTAAAGATTCACAAAAAGTGATGCAGGAATCGGGGCGCGAACCGTCGCCACACAGCGTCGCAGTCGAGACACGTCGCCACCGAACCAGCCGGTATTTATGTGAATAGGTGTAATTAGCGGTACTATTACAACTCAAAGAAAGTAACTGTGATCATAGAGGGTTCAAAGGTCAGTTCTTTGTTCTAATTGCTGTTTAACCACGTGTCTTGTAAGGTTTATTAAAACTATTTAATAACGTTTTGATAGGTAAAAAACACTGTTCAGTAGGCACCAGAATGGTGCATGACCACTATAAAAACCTGCTATTTGCACTATTAAGTTGTCGTGCAGTCCAGTGTAGTATTTTCAAAACTCACTTTACACCAGTTTAGTCACTGATTATTAAAAGGCAATTTAAAGTTATAACTTCAATAGTTGTGCTTTGCCCACACTTGCACCGTTTCACAGTTCACTTATGACACTTTTAAGAGTATTTTCAATGCAAAACACTGTCGATTTGATTTATTTACATCACAAAAATACAGAGCCAATGTTAGCGTTGCGCGCCCTCTAGAGGGGAATCCATATGGTATCCATATATATTTGTCTCCGTTATGGTACAACTAACAGCAGCACGTGGTATGTCTCACGTCTCTCATAGATAAGTTAATAAGACCATTTCTAGTTTAGAAAATGCTTTTTCTCATAACTTGCGTAGACACTAATTCAACCTGGCTCTCTTTTGGAATTCTGCCAATGTACAATGTTGTTTACACCTTGTTACTTGGAGCATTGGCAGAACTTGCTATTGTTACACTTGTAGTTTATATTGGAAATTTAAAGTCATTTTTTACGTGAAAATAAATATTTTGATTATTTTCTAGGTATCTCATTGTCTGGGAAAATACTTACTACTCACGAGAATAGAGAGAGAATAGAACAAAGAGGGAATAGAGAAGATACCCCAATCTTTATTATTTTTTTGGAGATTATCTACCTTATCACAATAGAAGAAGGTTTTTTCATATCGTCTATAATATATTTCAGATAATCAATTGGGAAAATTTGCTGACGTTTGCACAATATTCACAGTTGAAGAAAGTTTGAATAACTCTGAAGAATTTCGTAGGCTGAATTCTTCAGTCAAATGTTACAGAAGCGAACAAAAAAAAAAAAAAACTTATACAAAACACGTTAGCGTCGACCCCTGACCTAACATTGCTCAGTGAGTTAATGAATAATCGTGTAATTCCGTTCACTTGACGTAGAAGTAATACCTGCTTTCGTTGCGTGGGCTGCCTACCCACGCTCTATGCGTGTAGGATGTAGGACTTGAAGGTGCTCGCGTGCGAGCGCTGACGGTAGTACATTTTACAGTCTGTTCGAAAAAAAAACACGTAAATGTAAACAACTTCTCGGGCAATGAGGTTAGCGTGGTAAAATCATCAAATGAGTCCTCCCACCCAGAGTAGAGCGAGAGAGACTTTCAGACTCGTACTGACTAAAATCAACGGTGTCCTTCAATATGGTATGCCTTATATACATTCCGGGGTCACGGTAATTTGTGAGTCCCGCGACAAACATAGGGTCTTGGATTTATAGTTTTTAAAGTCAGATTTTTTTCAAAAGCAGACTTGAAACTCGTTTTTGTGGTTGACGGAATATCCCTATTGATTTCATGGGACGTAAAATTTCGGCTACTGTCGATCATCTCCACGTAATTCTTCGAGATACCTACTAATGTTGATGTTGGTGTACTGGTTATTGATTACAGCAACCCATGCTAGTTCGCACGGAATATTCCTCGACCTACTTATTCCATTTTCCAAAAACTTTGTTATAACCAAATCTTCTAATAGCGGGGCGACACTACCGACATTTCCCGGAATAACGATCACAACAATCAAAGAGTTGTGCAATTTTGTGCGTGTATTCCCGTTCGTCCACTTGACTTCGGCCCCCTAGTGGGACGAACGGGAATTCGTTATTTATTTTCCCGATGGTCCCACTCAATTTTTTGAGTGGACGAATGGGAATAATTTATTAATTCTTTTTTGTAGTTCTATTGGTCCCACTAAATAATATAAGACCGGTGGGTTTTAATTGGTAAAAAAAAAACAAATTTGGAATAAAAATCCGTCATTTCAATCACAGTAAAAATCACAGAATCAACTTTTCGATATAAAAAAATAAAAATAAATTTATAAGAAAAAAATTATAGCGCTTGTCGAGAACGAAGTGCAGTAAAGGACAAGCAAACTACGAAACAACGAATAAACATATTTCTGCAAAAATCTTTTAGTGGGACGAATGGCACTAATCGAAAAACATATTCCCGTTTGTCCCCTTTTGAATTAGGAGTGGGACGATCGGGAACAAATTAAATATTATTTTTGCAAATTCCCGTTCGTCCCACTAGTGGGACGAAGTCAAGTGGACGAACGGTAATACACCATTTTGCGAACTCTTATAGAAGTTACGCACGTACAGACAGACTGACCTTAGTGACTTTGATTTATATTTTATCAATAAAGTGAAGAAAAAATTATAATACCAAATACAATACAATAAAATTAAATACCTTGGACAAGATTTGTTTAGACTTTCTGGAAATCATTTTCAAACAGACCATACCCACGTAGACCTGTCAATAACTCCAACGGTTTATCTTGATAACGTTTCAGACTGTTGCTAAGACGGCAGTACGGACTTTCAAGTTTTCATAGATTATATTATTATCATTCTATGGTTGACTTGATGTTTACGGAACATTTATAAAATCATATTGGAACGAAGTTCCATATCGCGCGTTGTGAAAGGGGGCTAGACGGAAAAAAATCTTACGAAAAGTTGTCACGACACTTTTTGGAACGAAGTTCCTTATCGCGCGTTGCGAAAGGGTGCTAGAGCTCAAAGAGTGGAGTGGAGTGGAGCGGAGCGGAGTGGAGTAGAGTCGCGACGATTTTTTTTTGACCCTTGGTCTCAAGTTTTTTTATTATTCTATGGTTGACTTGATGTTTATGGAACATTTATAAAATCATAAATATATTTTGTCTGTGTCTGTACTCAGGCACATATTTGTTTCGAGATTTTTAGTTTTTTTTTTGTTTGATCTGCCAACAATTAGTATAGTCTCCCGCGGCAATATGCCAATCTTATCGTATTTTAGTGTTTATTTACCACATCCAAACTCCACAGTGAACATGTAATCCTGGTCATTATAGGATGCACGTCGAACTATCGGCACATGCCAATACACAGGGATCTGCTTGTATTCAGTCTTTGTGCACCCAGCTTGTTTGGACACTTCCGAAGTACCGAGACACAGGTATCTCTAGGAACACAATTAATCTGTACGGGTATCTGGTATTTTAGTGAAAGTGTTCCGTGGCAACAAACCTTGATACTTATTTATACAATTAAAGCAGATTATTTTAACAATAAGTTTGCTCTTTCATCATCATCATCAGCCTATTAATGTTCCCACTGCTGGGACACAGGCCTCCTCTCTGTAAGAGGGAATGGGCCATAATGCACCACGCGGGCCCAGTGCGGGTTGGTGGATGTCACATGTCTTCGAATTTTTGGTTTTAGGACATGCCAGTTTCCTCACGATGTTTTCCTCCACCGTTTTGAGAGCAGTGGTGATGAAATAAATTACACAAAGTAATGCGCCCGGCTGAGTTCGAACCCACGACCTACAACTCGTAAGTCGGAGCCGATACCACTTGGCCACCACTTATTTATACTCTACGTTAGTTTGCTCTTTACGTCTTTCTATACCAGAAGTTAAGATGAGTTCTAAACAGGAAGTGAAGCTTTTTGAGGAATGTACGATGTGTACAATTTTTAGGACCCAACTGTACCAAAAAAATAATTAATATACCACTATTAACAAAACAAATGATAATAAATTGAAACTTAATACTTTGTCATAACGGCAACACTGCACTCTATCATGACCTAATTTTCAGTAATCCGACGTAGCATTTATATTTACACTGTTTTACGTAGAATATAATTATTTGTGTCATATGAACTCTAAATTAAAACAAAAATACTTTTAAGTTCTATTTTTGCCAGAGAATAAAATGAATATGTAGGGGAATTTAAGCCGCTTCCCGTCGAGTGTTAATTAAAGAGTTTTTATTCAACTTTTCAACAAACGTATGAAGTAGCCAGAAACCCTCGAAAGTACATACATAGATTTACACAACATTAATCATGCCAATCATTTTAAGCCCCTTTTTATACTTGACTTATAAAATGGAAAATTCCCTTTTAGCCAATTAAGTTAGTTTGAGTTAATTTCTGTGTATAATGATATTGTGCAATATCTTTTTATTTGTACATAATTATAAAATTAAAAACTGACTGAAATATCAACGTGCAACTGAAACACAGCTGAAACCGCGTCTAGAAGCATGAAATTTTGCATAAACCGTGCCTTACATGACGTAAATAATAATAATATACACCAACAACGTATTTTAGATAATTACTCCCTAAAGGGGGATAAAACAAAATAAAAGGTCTGTTTAAAAATAATTTAAATTTCTTTGATTTACTTGAAAGTACATGATTATGTAGACTTATCAACCGAAGTGATAAAAAACGTGTTTTAAACCAGATTTTTGAAAATTCCAACCCCAAAGGGATAATTGAAAAGCATAGGCGTAAATGCGATATCCTCACGGGCGAAGTCACGAGTGCAGCATTAATTTTGTAATAAAGGTTTCACAAGATTAAGTTAAGTTTAAATTTCAAACAAAATAAAATCCATCTTTTGTTTTCAAAGTCCAAGTTATATTAGTTCGTTTTTAATTAAAACCTTTTCAGATTGTTGCTCAGCACGCTAGATCATGGATAAAAATTACTGCTGGATATTACATTTAACAGAATATTAAGTATATTTGTTAACAATATTAAAAAGAAACATACAAGTTAAAATTTCAATTTCAAACTTTTCGAAATAATTTTATTATCTCTTGAAATCACAAATACAATCAAGATGTGACCTTAATTAAAAACGGATTTTATTTCTGAAAAATATTTTTGGGTCTAAAATGTAGAACAAAATAGTTTTTTTCTTAATCGTATAAGTTAGACCGAATTAGCAATTTTCATACCTATTTTTTTTTTGTTTCCAAAATGTTCTTTACTAACTTTTATTCTGCATAAGTGTGTGAAGATTAATCAAAATTGTAATAGCTATTTTGAATATAAGAACCAAAAATGTAATACCGTACAGCGTATACGCTTAATGCTACTATTACGAGTACCATTAAATAACCCAAAAAAAACTCTTCAGAAACAAAAATAAAATTCCCATATTGTAACACTTATCTTGTTTATAACTTCTTCCATCAAACCCACGACAAAGACGTAAGTATCTTCCATCTATCTCTGCTACCTACACGTACACACGAATGCACATCCAACCTATAAGAAACCAGTATAAGCTGATCGATAATTGTGCGAGAAGATGCACTAAAGGGAGGCCAAGATAAACTGGTTTTGAATAGTTTGATGTGTAGCCGTGTATACGTAACGTATACGTAGGTGTATAATATTTAACGAAGACCACAATCTCTTCAGCACATCTAATAAAAGGAGCTGAACAAACGGACAAACACTATTAAGTTATATTTGGACTATTTCGTCTTTATAAGGGAGCCGGTGCGTGGGTTTTATTAGCTTTCATCATTTTTTAGGGACTCGTGGTTACAACGAAAAACGTTAGACCTAGGTAACTCAATAATAGAAAATTGAATATTTTTGTTTTTCTAACCATTGACCCTGAAAGAGTTAAGGGGCATATTTAAGAAAAATCTGTTGTGCTTTGCAAGCTTGCATGGCAATAATTTTCAATGTAATTGAATAACATTCTTTTTTTTTTGATAAAGTTAATTTTTAAGTCTCATTTTTTTGCAAACCCATTACTGTCAATTGAATCAAGAGCCTAAAATATTTCTACCGATCTGAGATTAAAATCCGGCAATAACACTTGCTACCAATTGACCACAAACAACCATGAAGTAATTTGTCTTTACATCTTCATTTTCACAGTTTACTTGCAGACTGCCATTTGCAGTAAAAAACATCAAAATGTTTCCCATCTTCGATGTTTCTTGCTCTATTATTACCTACACCCAACACAAGCTAAATCTTTGAGAGTGTAGTGTAGTAATCTAAGAGTGTAAGTGAACTTATTATTTCGTAAATTGTTAAAATATTGCAGATATAACTTAATAAGCTAAACTCAAATCTTCAAATATTACAGACTAAATATTTACAAGAAACTAAATTAAAACATTTAAGTAGTTGGTTACTACTATTATTTAACAAGAAAAAACAGAACATAACGATATTACTTGCAAGTTACAAGTTATTGCACTTTGCATGGTACCCAGCCCAGGAGTTGCCAACTCATTATGACTCGGAGTGCTGAGAAAGAAAAACTTTTTAACAAGTTATCCTCCTAAATTAGTTCAGTAGTTTGTGCTAGTCCGTAGTTAAAAAGTTCCAGGCAAAAAGTGTCCTGTAAATACAACGAAATTATGGTGGAGGAAAATAAGTATGAAAGAGGATTGTTACGGAGGTTTACAGGCTTATAAAGTGTCAAGTCAAGGATGCAAAACCTGATTTTATGTTTTTTTAGGGTTCCGTAGTCAACAAGGAACCCTTATAGTTTCGCCATGTCCGTCCGTCCGTCCGTCCGTCCGTCTGTCCGCAGTTTAGCTCAGAGACGCACAGTACTAGAGAGCTGTAATTTGGTGTAAATATACGGATTTGTTGTGCCGAAAAAGTGGTAAAATAAAATCTCGTAAAATATATTTTTTTAGGGTACCTCCAGTACTTACACGTAAAGTGAGGATTTTTTTTTTCTCGCGTACCCCTTAGTGTGGGGTATCATTAAATAGGCCTTTAAAAAATAATGATAGTTTCCATTAACAATTTTTTGATAAAAAAATTCGTTTGTGAAATATTAAGCTTTAAAGTGCTAAATTTTGCTCGATTCGAGTGTCCCCCCCCTCTACGAGCTAAACGGTTATGTTTGGGGGTGTGAAAAAAATCACAATAGTAGTACATATAACGAAGTTTAAAAGAAAATTATCATGACTAAGTAGGCTTTACAACTTTACGGGTAATAGTCGACCAACTTATAAAATGTACTTGATATCATATTTTCTTAAACAAAATGTATCGGAGTCAACTGCAAATGTAAGTTTGTCAACTTTATTTTTACAGCTTTTTTAGGTATGTTTTTTGGGGATAGGTAGGTTTTTATCGTCAACTATTTTGAACTAAATTCAAAAAAAGGAGGAGGTTCTAAATTCGTTGTAATCTTTTTTCTTATGTATTTTCCCCGATTTCTCAAAGAGTCCTGGACCGATTTTGAAAATTCTTCTTTTTAAAATTAAATTCAGCGAATCAGTTTAGTTAGTTCGCATAAGTATTTTGATGGGCAACTACGGAACCCTACACTGTGCGTGGCCCGACACGCACTTGGCCGGTTTTTTTAATAATCAAATTAGTAGTGACAGACTGTCAGATTCTTCTTGACTGAAAACTGACTTGTTCTGTCGGTTACTTTTTGCGTTAAAGTGCCATTTTAAAAGTGTCCCGCTACCGTTATACAGCTACAGCTGAAAACCAAACTCAGTTGGAACTACGCGACGACATAAATGACATTACCCTGAGCCGGGGTCCTTTTGGCTTTATAGCTGTGTTCATTTATTTTCTTTCCTTAGTTTAAATATTTGCTTAATGCCAATAAACGCACGTTTCTTCCTTTCTATAACGTTAAGACTTCGCGATGATTTTGGCACTTCTGAAATGTTAAAAATAATAAATTACGCTACAACTCCAGTCACAACCTTATAAAAGTTAAGAGTACTGTATTTTGGTTTACAAACCTTTTCAGAATTTTGCTCATGTACAAACTGCATGAATTAAGAATGACGTAAAAATATTTGCCTGTTTGTCAATCCGACTGATGAATGATAAAGGAAAATCTCAATGATATTACAAATCATTTATTTCACCGTGTTTATTGGAAAAATTCTGCATTGAAACATCGTATGAAAAGTCAGTCACTACACGTGGTGTCTCTGTTGATGTGTTCTTGATGAATATTATTAAGATACTCGTAATATTATGTTGTATGGTACCTACGTAATACTTTAAGCTGCCCATTATCTTTACGTTACGTAATGATATCTGTTTTTTTTTAGAAATCTTAAATTTAAATAACATAATTATGTTCTTCATTAGAAAATTATGAAAGTAAGAAATAAAAAGAAACTTCAACGTTATATTACATCAACACAGCCCGAATATTAATATAACACAAAAAAATACCTAATATATTTTATCCTAACAATTTTTTGCCACTCAACAATAAACTTCCCAAAATTCACATGTGTACATTATCTCAATAAAGTCTCCATATTTTTAATGTCAAAGCAATTTGTTGGCGGCCATATTTCACGGCGTGGCTTAATAGATGGAGCGCTGACATTCATAAACGGGAATGATTGTGACAGTGTATGGCACGGCTGCTTATTGTTACATTTTTATTGGACTTTTTACTTTATTGAAAGGGAAGAAATGTTATAAGGCGGGGGAAATATTAATTATATTACTTCGCAGCAATAACCCATCGACTCGAGTAGGAAATGTGACAAGACAAAGTGTTTTTTTTTGGATAAGGTAAAATCATCAAATTAGTTCTTCCGTCTTTAGTGGAAGCCACTGTCAGACTCTTATTGACTTAAATCCCACCCTATTATTTACCCTATATATTATTTATCCTGCTTAGGCAGTCCGCGTACCGTGAAAGTGGCATACGTTGTAAATTAATATTCATTTTCGTTTATTGTTTGATTTTACCTATCAATCCGCAAATCATACATTTCATCATCCCTTTTCCCAAAGGGTTGGCTTTCAGTCTAACCAGATCCAGTTGAATACCAGTATTTTTCTTTTAATACAACGACTTATCTGGCCGAAGTACTGGACTTCTGGATAACTTGCTTGGACAAAAGAAAAACGGAAATAATATTATATTATTCAGAAGCATGGAATAAACTTGATATTTTTAACTTCAACCTCAAGATTTCAACATATAATAAAATCGTTGAAAAGTAGCTGCACCGTTCTCGTTGGCCATTCTCATAAAGAGAAATCGGCACTTTACTTTTTTTTAATGCATCTATTTAAATAGGGCTTAACACTTCACATGAAACAACAGCGTTTGTGCACAGGCACCTGAATAAATTTACCTATATCAACCTGTAGGTACAGGTTAAACCAACTATTGGAAGCAGGCTTCCCTATGGACCGGTTGACCGGTCGCCCGACACGACAGCTGAGTGAAATATTTCCAAAATAACCGGGCTTGGCACGCTGATTGATCGATTGGTGTGGGTATCCCTTTATAAGCTTGTTGTTGACCAAGAACTTAGCCTTTGGAAGACAGATTATAATGAGATTGACACAATATAGGATACTGGGGGACTTAAGGTATTTTAATATAATCAATTAAAAGCTCATATTTGAGTAAAAAAGACGATCAATGAAGCCGGCTGTTCTCTAGTAGCCATAAACCATCCTGCCTATCGAACGATAGATTTGACGCTTGCAATTGTTTCTAATCGGCAGTCCGTCCATATACACCAGCTCGGCTGTCTCAGTATATTTTCTTTTTCAAATTTTCAACCAACGTGGGGAGGGTTGCTATATGTTCACCACAAAAATAATTCCCCACAAAAAGTATGTATAAATTAGCCAAAGGTTTTGTTTTCTTTTTTTTTTTCATTATTGTACAAATATTTGCCCATTTTTTACGGGGATAGCAGAGCAATTAAATTATAAAATCCAGCATAAAACTATTGAAAACGAAGACACAATGTAGAATCTGAACAGACAATACTAGGAGAACAGTATCAAAACTGTTTTTCGAGGGGAATAATAAAATTATGCGGCGAACTTACAATAGTGGATTTTCCGAAAACTTTATGATATACAAAACAACTGACCATAACTCAATATCAAAAAAATCCAACTGGAACGACAAACAAACAAACAAGAAAAGTGAGTTATGTGGGAAAAATAATTAGGCGACTTGGTTTAATTTTCTGAAAATCAACACGTCATTCTAGAATCGTTCGCACACTCCTTTACGCCCAGATGCTTTTGTACGCACACAATGACATGAGCAGTGGACTTGCGCATATCGCCAAACTCAGTTCAGTGAAAATGTTCGCGTACAAATGTGCTGCATTGTGCGTGAAAAAACTTACGCAGCCTAACCTATAGACACAGAGGCTAAATGCGATACCAGCTTAGCAAGCGCACTGCTGGAGTGCACTAACAAAATACCGCACATTATTGTTGTAGAATCGCCCTGTACTTTGCAATAAGAGAATTTATACCCCCCAGCGTATACAAAAAGCGTAATTTCAATAATAAATAGTAACAAGAGCGTACTTTAAAAGCCGGTTATTGGCTGTAACCGCATTCGCCTCAATATTGTGCCGGCTCAAAATACCAGCGATGCATAAATTAAATGGCCGTTACGTATTGCTCACGCATGTGTAATTAACCTATTTACTTCATACAAGAGCATTCCGTTTTCCGGAAAAACGAGGATTTGTTTGTGTTTAACTCAATATTTATTCAGATAATGTAAATGAAAGCACATAATTTATGTCTGGAATCATAATAAAATAACTCGTCATGGTCGTAATTGACTCGTAGATTAGCTTTATTAGGGAAATAAAATATTCTAAATAATCTATCAATTCCGATCAAGTTCTAAATTACTTATTTGATAATTTGCAAGAGATTTCTTCATTTGAATTAAATTCTCCGTCAGATAAAATCAAAATCAATCCATGAAATGAAATAAACAAAACGAAGCGTATGAGGTCGTAGCATGAATTCTACTTTCTTGAAGTATTACGAAATAAGTGTTTGAAAAATAGAAAAAGCACCTCTAATGTAAGAAAGAGGAATTAATCTTATCGTCAAAATACTGTTTACTTTAGTTAACAAAACGTGAGAACTCATGCTAGAACCTCCAATCGGTGAAAGATTCCAGATAACATTTTACAGCGCCAAGAAGCAAAATTATTTATTTCAATTCAGACTTTTCTCCCTTCGAAAGAAAACTAACTAATAAAATATTCCTCATATATCTGATTTATTCAAGTGCAGATACGGAGGCCATTCGATTTTATGTTACCTTAATGATTAATGCCGAGTTTTTACCGACGGGGGATTTGCACCAAGACGGTGGTGGAGTAATAAAATTAATGTTATGTGTGGCCAACCCTTGTGCGCAACGGTTTGTGGGTCAGTACGGTGGCTATCACAGTTGAAAGTAAACCAGTAAAATAACTAGGCTCTTTTTTAGTGGAAGACTACGCACCGTCGAACCAGCCTGGTTCTTGATCAGCAGCGAGCTACCCATTACTCGACATCCGCAAACATGCGCCGTTGAGATTGTGTTTTTTTTTTCTAATTTTCTGGAAACTTCCAGACCAATCTTCTATAGAGTAGTCGAGAACCTTGTGGAACCTTCGAGAACCTTGGTTTCGCAATAGAAAGAAGAAAGAAAGAAAAGAGATTTATTGGGATACGATACAATACGATCGACGTAACAATATTATCCACCAAACTCTCTTGAAACATGTTTAGAATCCATTGTAAAATCTCTGGATGAATGTGAGAGCCAAATCCAACCATTTTGTTCCTAGTTGAAATACTGTATTTTGCTGCAATAACTATGGTAGTACTTATACTTAGAGGCAGGCTCCCAGAGGGGAGGCACGGGGTAAATGTACCTTTAGGTACGTGCTTCTAGGTACCTTCAAATTGTTCTTGAATAATTGTTGTGGTTTCAGCTGACACTTTAAAAAAAAATCAGGATATCTAGATACAGTACCTATAATCGGCATTTTCAGCTAATTTTTTAATTCCACATTAAAGAACAAAAAGACAGGCAAAAGTTATGTGGCTTTGCCCAGCTGTGGGGAAGCTTTAGAAAAATGTACGGAACCACACAGGACGCTAAACGTATTCGACTGACCCTTTTGTTTTATTGCGACATAAAGCCAAAGGAAGTGCGGGAGAAGTGAGTAAATATTAATCAAATCAGCTCTGCGCCAATGTGGTGCGTAATTAACATCGATACTTAATTAGGAGGCCGTTTCTCGACATATTGACTCTACGAATATTCAATACGTAAATCATATAAAAACGAGAGGATAAAAATATTAAGAAGACAAACATTTTCCAGAACTAAAAATTAGAACACATTGACTTTGACTACGAACACTATCGAAACTGCAAAATCGCATTATGTATAACAAATCAGGTTTAAGTTTTAACAGCCTTTTCCGCTCTTTCTAGGGCAGGGCTCATTTGATGGAAATGGTATAATACTTAATAAATTGTATGTTTGAGATTGACCTTCTACTACGATATAGATTTTCACGTATTAGGTCAAACTGAAACAAATCTGTACAAACAAATAAAACTATAGGGAAACGAAATATTATAATTACCGTAGCTACTTTTTCACTTGCGACAATCTCATTAAATCTCCAAGACATAAAAGCATTATAAGGAAAAGTATCATCATCAGTATTAATAATGTAAGCAAAAACAGACAACAATTTCAGGAGAACAAACTCATTTATTAATAACAACAAAAACATGTAACAATAATGGCAGTAACATCCTTTAAATCATCAGCTCAGTCTTGCTAGCAGTAAGTCAACATCTCTTCAATGGAGCAGGGTTTCAGGCAGCACTCATCGACAGGTCCTCTCTTTCCACGACCTCCTCCCAGAGCCCTGGCACTCTGAGGAGGTACCCACCAGCCTGCATCACGTTTTTCAGCACCCCAGCACACCAAAGCCAGAGTTCGAGAGAGTTGCCTTCCACAGTAGAAATTGGTGCCTTCTTGAGAAGCAACGCAGGCAGCGCAAGCCATGATTAGGGCGACGATGATGTAGAATTTCATGATGAGTTTTACAGAAGACTTGATGAAGAGGATACAGATATCGCTGATCTAACCGTTGATGTTCGAATGTGTTTCCTCCCTGTATTTCTAACCTTATATACTGACATTCTTCATTAATATTCAGACACTAATGAGAATATTTTCGTCTTTAATGTATGTAGGTTGTGGAATATTTACCTTGGATGTCACGTTGATTACACGTTTGGTTGCACCCTATTGAATGTGACCGGAGACTGTTGCCTAGTGTCTACGTAGAAATTAGAGCAAGAAGGTTGCTGGGTTGTTATAGTCTTTTATATCAATAAAATTGTCGTAGTTACTATGTAGATTTCAATGCTTCATGACATGACGATTCCTTAAATACAACTTGGTCAAATGCTACATCCAATAATCGAATAGAAATGCAATTTTACATTAACGTAAATTGGTTCTATTGAGTAAACGATTGTCATTCTCACACAATTAGAGAGCAGAAAACTTTTTAATTAAGCCTTTGCTGAAGTCGAAAACATCTGTGAAAACAGAAAAGCCAACGTGTAAAACTGCAAGAAGTTTTAAATTAAAAATTAAATTAGTTTTTCCAATTAGTTGTTTTTGTTTGATTGAAAAGGGAAAAGGTTTCCCCCAACGGTGTGCTGTTGTTATGCGTACCAGTTGCTGTAAAATCTGTGGGCTCGAAAATTGTAAGAATAAGAACCTTGAAACAGATACACGGAGTCGAAACATACCGAAATGAAGTTAGAGGGATACTTTGTATGGCTTCCTCATGAGTTGGCAAGACGAGCCAAGCCAAGTTAGCAAGACAAGCCCACGATCGTATGTGCCAAACGACATAAAACTTTCACGTGCTTTTTTTCCGAAATTGTTTTTTTTTTTATGAAATGCACTTTTCCATTTTCAAAAATAAAACCATGGCTTTAACTGACATTCACCTAGAAATACAAAACACTTAAATATCAGCAACTAGGTATAATCACTATGAACGCAGATGAAAATCAATACCTAGAATTCTAGATAAATTTTCCAAGTGACACCACAAACCTTCCACATCCTACACAATTAGGTCTTAACACTTAGTGTCTGAATATTAAACAGTTTTTCAGTATAAAAGCTTTGCAAATCTAGGATACCTTACATTCAACCACCATCGTTTGGATCAACAACTTCAAGAATTCCTTCAAAATCATGAAATCATACATCGTTTTCGTCTTGATCTTCGCTTGTTTCTCCTGCTATTATGCCCAAGAAAGCACCAACTTCTACTGCGGGAGGACTTTGTCCAGGGCACTTGCGGTGCTGTGCTATGGTGCTGAATCCAAGCGGGATGCTGGGTGGTGGATGCCACAGCATGGGCACCGTGCGTTGGGTGGGATGCGCGGCAAACGTGGACCGGTTGATGAGTGCTGTGAAAAGGCGTGCTCCATCCAGGAATTAATGACCTACTGCTAGATGATGATGATTTATTGATTATTTTTGGCTACTGTGAATAAAGTTATTGTTAATAGAAATGTAGTTCTTGTTGTAAGTTAATTAAATTTTAAATCTTTATAGTTTTTATGTCACTATTCTGTTGTTATATTCATTAGACTGTATTCTTTAACTCCTTAAGCACTTTATCTTATAATTCTTGCTTAGTTTTGTAGCAAATGAATTAAATAATTATAATGTCTGTTAATTGCAATGGATCTTTTCTTGAATGCTCGTATCTAGTCAATCTGACTACCTTTATTGGCGGCTGAACAAAAGACTAGTGTCAAAAAAAAACATGAGGCACGAAGAAAACTAGCTATGATAGATAATCATACACCTATAGACCAGCCTAGGCAAGCGCGACCTAAACTGGAAGACCGGTCTGTGGGTCTGTTATTATTTGGTCCACGAGGACCATGGGAGCCAGTCCCATGGTCCTCGTATAAACTGTTCTACATTTTTGGACTGGATTTCATTTCATTTCACCTCTGAGTTTTTTTCGGATGTTTCTTCTCAGAGTAGTCAGGTATGAAACACCGGCCCCTCCTAGTTTTATGAAAAGACGTTTAAAAGTGTTGATATAACCTACTTGCATAAATAAATATCATTTCATTTAGCCACGTGCTTCTCACGTCTGCCTTATGTAACTTGTCTAAAAATATCTTCAAAATAAATTTAGAAACCCAAAGAATCTCAAAATGCGTACTATGACTCCCCTAATGGTAGAACGAAGGGTTCCGTAGAGCCGTTCGATGAACCACTGAACCACGTGACGCATTCACACTCCAGTGGTTAATTGTGACGTCCCAAGGGGAGGCGCCAATTTAGGTATAACACAGCGAATTTTGTAAAATGTCCGCGTTTTGTCAGAATTATGTGTGGGTTTTTGATGATGCTAACAATTAGATATAATATGATGTGCTTTTCAGGGGGAAAAAAATGTTTTGTATTATACAAAGATATTATATCATTCTCAACTTTCACTCATTGTTATTATCAAAACAAAATATCTTTATTAATATCTTATTAAATCAAATTTCAACGATCGATTTTTTTGGTGTTAAATAGTAAAAAAAACATACATGCATTTTTTTGACAAGTGACATCTACCAACCCGCACTGGGCCAGCGTGGTGGATTATGGCCCACTCCCTATCACAGAGAGGAGGCCTGTGTCCCAGCAGTGGGAACGTTATAGGCTAATGATGATGATGATCATGTAAATTGTACACAGCTAAAGGGTAACCTAAATAAAAACTGCGACAAACTATTTCAAATGAACAGCAAACTACAACAAAACTTGACTATCATAAAATCCATAATCCCCTACACGTGTCTGATCCGCCATCTTCTTTCATATTCCCCTGCTTCAGGTCGTCGGTCTATCCGTAAATATGTTTGTTAAATATTCACTAGCTTGTTCAAAACCTGATTGAAAGTCCCCAACTTTGCCTGAACTTATAAAAAATGCAAGCAACGTCGCGGGACTCTAACTAGTTAGCATCCAGTTTTCTCCACAATATTATGTGGATATAAAGTTGTGTTATGACTGGAAATTGAATCATAGATTATAATTATAGATATAACCGTAATAAAGTACGTTTTTTTTCCAAATTGTGTGATATGAAATAATACTCGTAATTATGAAAAAAATCATAGAGTAATGATGGAGAATTAATGTAGTTAAATGACTGCCGTAGATACCCAATGCGTCGAGTGCGGTGCACCGATTTTCATCACCGTAGAGTAGGCAGAGGCATACAGAGGGTGAGTGATGATTAGCTTGCCGTCCGATCAGGGACAGACCCAAATACGATAAAACGTCGTGTTCCACGTCTCAATGAGCTTTTCCAAATTTCAGAATAGCTCATACAGGCAGGAAATCAGATTTCTTCTTTCAAAAATAAAAATAAATATTGATTTTGAATTAATCAATACTACACAAACAATAATTAAATCCTCAAACGAACAAACTAAAAGCTCTGCGCCATTTTAAATCTGTAAGACGTAATGAAGATAGCGAAGCGACAATCTTTCACAATGGAAGGAATTTCCAATAAAGCGCGCTAATGAAATAACCCACAGCAAAGATTATTGAAACCGTGTAGAAGCGAAACTCAATTACACACCTTATTCCAAAAACGTTAGGATTAATAATGTCTAACCGGAATCAGAAAAATAATATAGCAGTTATTTGCCTAAAGTGACTACCTGTCTGTCCTCTACGACCCGGTAGGAATGGAGGAGTAGGAGTGTCTGTCGTTCACATTGAAAGTTCCAAGGACAGCACATTTTTGACGTCATTAACACTAAAACCAAGTGCCAAGTACTATAGCCAAAACTTCACACTTGGCCAAGGTTTTAAAATTACAGATGGTATGGATAAAGTCTAATACATAATCTTCACATGCTACATCTGAAGTAGTATAAATAGTATCTGAAGTAAAAATTCTCATCGATCTACTAATTGGAGTGGCTTGCAAAGTGATTTAGTATTCCCCACAGACATTTTTACCCACTGTCGAGTTCGGTAGCAGGCCCACTGAAACTATGGCACGACTGACTTGCCCGAAGCTGTAGGCAATAAAGAGGCGATATGTCATTTCTACAAACTTTTAGTCTTTGGCCTCTGCTACACAGCTCACTCAGGATGAATCTGGGGAATACTTTCATAACTATATGCGGACAATCAATGGGGCTTGTGTAAGTTCATTAGTTTGCGAGAGAAGAACGTTGAGCTCTGATTTTAGTCGTATCTTAATTATTTCGACTTGTGAAATATTTCATTTGCAAATTGGTTTTGATGAAGCACATTGAAAAACATTATTTAAAATAGATGAAGATGTGTTTCGTTGTTGCCGACACAAACCCAGATGATACAGTCTTTTTTTAAATCAGATCTTCAGTTCTTCGTCCCATCTTGCAAGGGGCGTGACACTCTACGTTTAGCTATACACGTGGTCTCCATTCGAGAACCTTCCTACTGCTCTTCTGTGTCAGACATGACCAGCCCACTGCCACTTCTGGTGGCCACAGTTTTGGACATAGATATGGGTACTAAAATATGTATATTTATTTATATATTATAATAAATATAATATATGTATGTTTATTTTATTTAGGTATATTTAACTTTAAAAAAAAAAAAAAAATAATCTCTTTCTTTTTATGCACCTGCCATGTTATTTCTCCACTACCCTTGGTCGACTGGTAGAGAATGCCTCCAGCATTAAGTCCGCTTAAGTACCTTTAGTGTTGCATGAAGTTTTAAATAAATAAATCAGAAAATAGATCCTACGAAGCCAAATCAACTCGGATACAGACAAATGAACCCAGTGAAAAACGTCAGCAAAAACGTGATCGCCACGTTATTTTTGTCCTAGAATTAATTGTCCCAAAATAACCCCGCTAATTGTCCCACAAGTGTCCACATAAGCGTGTGTCTGTCACACGGCCGAGCGCACTATCACCCCCAACTTAGATTGAGCGCGATGACTCCACAACTTTGTACAATGAACTTGCTCTAGCAGAAAGTTGGTGTCATCGGGTTAGTTTTTGTGAGGCTGAGTTTTTGTAATTAGTTAAGTAGATGTTATGGAACTACTGGGGTGTATAACCACACAAATGTTTATAGAGTTATAACTAAGTGTAATGCAATCTGAAGTTACTTAAACTTAAGTGTTCAAGTAACGCAAGAAAAAGGCTGTGGAACGGCCATGTTTTTTTAGCCTTCTTTTTTTTGAAAACTGGTGTACTCAAAAAAAAAACACTGTGTCCTTTCAATCTTTTTTTTTGAGTTCACCAGTTTAGGAGTAAAGAAGTGTGACTTGTGTATGTGCCCTCTCCCAGATTGATAGACAGAGTAGGACCATAAAAGGTAGCTGGAACAAACTACATAATTACGCTACGCCAAACGCTAATCACACTATAATATTGAGCTTGGCTACCAGTCTAGTCCACCTTTAAACAGCTACACTGCTACCAGTATACTTAGACTGTGTCCGTAATGTGTTTAGGGGTATAAATTTTTGTTTTACACACCCCCAATATTTCTAAAAATTTCTTTTTTTTGTGTTAGTTGAGGACTAATTTAATAAGTTCAAAAATAATTCTGAGTAGGTCTCTCAAACTTCACAGATGAGGTGAAAAGGGTCACATATTACCAAGAGTAACGAAAACATAAAGGGCTTTGAAGATTTGTGGCATACCTACCGCCGCCATTTTGATTTTTTTTCAAAATCGCGGCCAGCTATGAAACCTTTATAAATCGTTAGCTGACATTAATGCCAACAAAAAATATTATGACAACAACCCGCGTAAAGTTTCTAGTTTCCGAGATAATAACCGTGAAAGTTAATCACGTGACATTCACAATTCTAAGCTAGTGTATGTGTTCGAATGTATCAGGATGTTAAAATAATAACTTTTTGAACGTAATATGTATGTTGCATTATATCTGGATGTTATTTAGACATTATACTAACTAAATGTATTAACTACTACTGAATGTATTATCTTCATAATATGATTTAACTGTAAATGTAATTAATACATAAGACAGGTTTACACATTCAGTCTTAAATACAACTGACAGTACTCGTTACATTTATACAGTGATATATTTGTATAGTGTGATGGTTCTGTGGTTACTACAATTTCTAATTCTAAGCATATAACGTAATAAACTGACATCAACTCGCGAAAATTGTCGTCTATTGGTTGCATAAACCTGTATTTCTTTCTAATATACTGGCACAAATAGGGATAGAAAAATTAAAAATCCGTTTTAAGAACATTTTATGGCCTATCAAACAATTTTAGGCGTCTTTTTTTTATTATAATATTTTAAATACTTCAAACATAAAATTCTTATTTGTAACATCGGTAACAAAAACCACTTTTTTAACATTCTTGCGCAAGTGAGACACATTTTTATTAGGATAAGAAGAATTTAAAACGAGAATGAGTCACAACCAACCAATAAACCAACATAATGTTAATACAACCGATATTTGCCTAACATGAACATTCTAATCATAGTCTCTAATATGTATTACGGAATATTATATGGTCTAGAAACCCGGCGGGAGGGTTAGGAATTGTTTCTTGATGTCTCGCTCATGCCGTGTACCATATAAAGGTAAGAAAAAAATATTAAGCTTTTGTTATTCCGAATTAATGTGGTCAACTTTAACACTCTATATCTCAGAAACCGGTCACTTTACGAGGGTTGGTGTCGTAATATTTTTTGTTGTTATTGATGTCAGCTATCGATTTATAAAGGTTTTATGGCTGGCCGCGATTTTGAAAAAAAAACAAAATGGCGGCAGTAGGTATGCCACGCTCCATAGTAAAATCTTCAAACCCCTTTCCTCAAAATAACTAGTAAATCTCAATCTTCACACCCTCACGATAAAATACGTATAATTTAGCTCACAGAATAAATTGAGATCAGCGGAACGTTTGCAGATGAAAATAGCTGTTTAATTATGTATACGGAATCCATTGGTTCCACTTCCATTGAAACACGTTTACCGAGGTTTTGGAGATGTCGTGTAAGGTATCATTAACATTTTCAACTGAAGAGGAGTATTTTAGATAAGCATTTGATTCGTTCGTAACCGAGATCCAAGGTACAAATCTGGCAGTCACATAGATACGTGAACTAAACTTTACCATTTATTTGGTTATGTCATGCGTCATGTACAGTCACGAGCAATAGTATGGATACACTAAAAAGTATTTAAAAGCGATTTTCTGCTACAATATTAATTCATTACACTTCTATTTTGGAAGCCATGCTATTACGAAATAGGTTACCTACTATTATCTTCTTTCAAAGTTTGAACCAGTATTTTACGAATAAATTGCGTTTGAATTTGGTTAAGTGTATACATTTTATATTGCTCGTGGCTGTACAAAATCAGTAGGTGATTACCTACGTGTTTTGTGTAGAAGATAATAATGTAAACATGACATGATACTTATTTACCATGATAAGGTTGGTAACACTATTGACAGGGTTCACAACCATGTACGCCACATATTTGATTTCAAATTGATGTAAGAAAATATCGAAAGAATCCTTTTAAAAATCTTCGAAAAAAAAATCGAAAGAAAAAAATATAGAAAATATAGTAACTTAAAGTAATTTATATAAGGATTCTTTTGAGTCCTTCCGCCCTGGATAGAACGTAAAGGACTTTTTTTTTGGGACAAACCCACCACACTATTCCCAACCACTGCAACTCCTGAAGCCAGAATCAACAGTGGCAACCACCAGAAAAGCGCCGAGACAATGAAGCTCGACGTGTCCCGGAGAATGAATTTACCTGTCTTGGATCCTGCAACGAAATTAATCAGAAAAGAATAGTGGAGGAGTAGGAAAAAATGTAATACGAGTATGTTCCCACTTCCCTCCATGCAAGCAGGAGGCAGAACAAAACAAAGCCAATAGGCGCAAAGGGATATTACAACTGGGAGAAGCCCAGTTGCCTAACACCACGGGTAAAATGACTACTACGTCAATGACTATAACGTAAAGGACTGCCTTTGGTTTTCTTTTGCGTTTCAGGGCCATGGTACCCTTTTAAGACACCACTTTGGGGACAGCGACGTATCCCCGAAATCTGCCCCGAGCGCGTGTCAATGTCAAATCAATTAGGCTATCAAAGAATCATTATTTTTATCGTTGAATAATATACTTAAGTACCTGTTTATACTCGACACTCATATTATAAAAGCTCTTAACTTTTTGTATCGTTTAGTTTTAAGGTTTAGTGCCAATAAACACAAATTTCTTTCTTTCTTTTAAAAACCGCACCCAATCACCGTTTCCTGGGACTTTCAAATAAAAATAAAACCTAAATACCTGTGTATACAAGCACCTATAGAACCATATACAAGCACCTTATATACATATACAAATATGTATAGTGACGTCATCGCGAAATGTCATACTCATAAAAGAATATGTCTGCGGCAGAGTACTGAGACTGCGAAAGGGTTGAGACAGGCCACGTAACGCGCGGGTAGCGAGAACAGAAGTCTGGCAAAATGTATAAAAACATGACGTCATAGTTGTTTTGCAAAATTCCAAAATAACTGGAAATCAGTCATCACACAAAAAGGTATGATTGGCTACTGGAAACTATGGGTTTATTAATGCCTAGGGCATTATTTGATCACGTTTTCCGATTTCGGAAATTATAGTAAAATTTTCCCTGTACAGTCAAAACAAACTAAGACAGACCGTAAATCAAGGCAACAAGACTCAAAAGTGCAATTTTATTTGTATTAATACAAATTCCGTCTTTCAATACAAAAGAAAATTAAACCTAACTGCAAAATAACTAATTTAGTTAATGACAATGCATTTACATGTTAAATTAAAATTTCAATATTATGTATTATGATTATAACATAATATTCTGATTGGGGTCTCTGAGGGTGTGCGTTAATTACGTTACATGTTGTATATTCGTCAGTGTTTAGCAAAGACGTTAGGTAGTCGCTGCTAATTATAAAGCCCTGTAGGCATACAAAACTGAGTTCATTCTTCATAAAAATATTCAAACTGAACGCGATCAAGGTATCGTAACCGCATTCAATAGCTCTAAATGTCAAAAGTAAGTAACAATGCTGTTATGTTTTTGCTATTGAACGCCGTTTGAACATGTTGAACATGTTCAGTTTCAATCGTGAAATCCGCCCCCGCTCCCGCTCCTATTCACACCTATCTCTAAAACAAACACGACCTACCGTACCACGCAGCTACAAGGTACAGTCGCGCACAAAACATCCGATGAGATTAGTTACGTCGACGTAGAACGGATACACGTGTACCTACGCGACGTAACGTCGGGAACAGACGTGTTTACACTGAAATGTGCTTGTTTCACTGTTCTTTTAGATAAGTCTTCTTGGAAAATGTTTTCTGGAAAAAAGTTTTATTGTTTTACACATTTATGAGGTGATGTCAGGAAATTCTGAATATCTCTCCCTTTTCTATATGGTAAAATCATCAAATGAGTCCTCCCACCCAGGGCGGAGAGGGACTGTCAGACTCGTACTGACTAAAATCCACGGTGTCCTTCAATAGCTGTTAACGTTCTAGGGTCAGGGTAATTCGTTAAGTCCCTCGACCCGGCAGGCTTTGGCCCTCTAGAGGGAGACCCCTTCATTGTGCTGACACCCCTTTGTCACACACAACGCGTAGCGTCGACCCGTCTCCCCTTAACATAACCCTCTCCACAGATCCATCATTAATCTGGCCCCATTCAATCTGACTAATAACCTCTTAACTCATGTTAGAAGCAGGCTACCACCCTCTCAGACCAGTTGCTGTGGCCACTTGTTACGTTCAGAGGCAACTGACCATAAAGCCCTATTAATGTCTGTGCCAAAATATCGGAGGTTAGCAATGTATTCTATGAGTATTAGTGCAATGGCGAAGCACAATAAAGATTAAGGGTAGCAAACGGTTATTTATCGCTCTTGAATAAATGTTTTGGTTTTATTTCAGTGCTCTTTTATGATACGAACTCAGTAAAGGCACAGTAGCGACCTCCACGATATGCTGAGAAACTCAGGGTTTTGTGACGCCAAAAAAAGTTACTACTGAGTCACAAAGCAACCTGTAGTGTGGTGTACAGGTTTGTCAAACTCAAATGTTCGGTCGGCAAAATAACTTTCATGGTAGGGTCTAAATGTCAAAATAATGTTCGGTGGGAACCGTTGGAACGTACCGACCGAACGATAAAGAATTGATTTCGTAGTAAGAAACATGCGAACGTTCGGCCGATAGTTCGTATTTAACACGGTCGGAGTAGACCCCCAGTAACCTGTAGCCGTTATAGAAAAATGCAATACTTCGAAAGTAATTGTCAGTCATCTAGACGATATCACGGTACCAGAGATCAGAAAGACATAGTACAATATTTTAGCTATCTAATAACTCATTAATACCTCTACTTTTATCACTTCATCTACACCAAACCTGCTCAAACTAATTGTTAGAAAAAATAAATGGATAATTAGAACCTAAAACTCCTGGAAAATAGTTTTAAAGACTAGATTAAACTCTGGCTAACATTTTAATGAGCAAACAAGAAGTCGGAACCTGCAGATTCCAGCGCATCTGCCTTTTACTTTTATTGCAAAAACCATTATTTTCTCTCTCGTTTTTCCGGTAGAACAAATACTCATTTATTTCTTTTTTTAAGCGCACAAGTCACAACGATTGCATAGCTGTTAGAAAAATTAATACTTAAAAGTGGCTTAATTGAAATCTAACGACCCATTTGCGAATCCATTTTGCCACCACTTAAAGTACAATATAATATGTTAATTTAAGCTTCCGGAAACAGTCGCAATACGCAATGTTTGTGTTAAGTAAGATATATACCTACAGATAAATATACGTTAAGTACGTTTATATGCCTTAGAACCCGGCATTATAAATCATACCAAGTTTCGATATCGCCAAATACCGCATGATACAAAACTGTCGAAGTTATAAGCATAATAATAACACCGATTAACAGCGTTTGGAGTGATGTTCTAGTGGTTACAGCCCTGATACAACTCATATAGGTACGATGTTGTTATATACAATGTATTTTATCGACACTACACTCAAAACAGTAGAACAAACATAATGACGTAAATAACATAGATACTGAAAAAAAAAATAGCTGATATCAACCAACCCACTTCATTCCAGGCGCTTGTTGCGACCTACTCCGGATCCAACGCAACTCAAATAGGCACCACGCTTTATACAATTTATTAACCAACTTAAAAAAAAGGAAGAGGTTCTCAATTCGTCGGGATCTTTTTTTTCGCAACACTATACGAAAATTATAATAACGTAAATGTCCTAGATAGAACATAAGAAATGTGACTTCAACCAACCCACTCTACTCCAGGCTCTTGTGACCTGTGACCTTACTCTTGTTAGACTAGACCTGTGCCTCAAGCAGTAGGAAAATTCAAGGCCGATTTTATAAAATCATCCATAAAAAAACACTTGATCTTGCAAGGACTTCGAAGAGACTTTTCCTTGAGCAATCCAATATTATTTGATCATAAGAAGATCAGACCAATAAATATAACGGAATGACACAGATGAATAAATCAAGAGAGGTGTCAATTGACCGGATATCAATGTGGGCGACAAATCGGATCATCTTACCCGGATTGTAAGTTCCGTAATCGGATAACGGCTATGTAATCTTATTGGAGCAGCTCTGACCGGCCGTAGACTTTCGATAGCCGATTCTTGGAAGGACGGAAGTTTGATTTGTTGCGAACTTTTTGAGTATTATTTGATGTTGTCGGCTTATGAGGAAATGCTTACAAGTTTGTATTATTTGGTTTTGAAGTCAGTATTGGGTTACCGGAAGTTTTGGACAATTATTTCATTCTTGGCCTTATAGTGTAGATCTCTTTCTAATCTTACAAGTCAATCTTCTCGATGTGCAACTATCCTCTGTTACCCGTTTCTGTACATTTTTCAAAATAGCGCACACGTCAATTAGTTTATTGATATGAGGCAACCTAACCTAACTTAACCTAAAAAACAGATTTTGACAACCGAAGAGAGATAGACAAATTCCCAGAATTAAGAAAATGAATATTGTTCTAAGCATCACGATGTTTAAAATGTAGAATAATAAATTAAACAGGGTTATTTGTAATACTTTAAACTTTCGTAGTTTGAAAGTAAGTTTGGATACAAACAATTATTAAAACTATAAGCTGGTCGGACAGAATTTAATAATTATATTCGACCACGAAGAACCATCCTTATTTGAATCAACAAACATAACATAGTAGGCTTAAACTACAGAATTTCCATACGAGTTATTGGTCAAACGCGAACCTATCTGTATATGAAAAAATCATGTATGTTAAGGTGCTTCAGAAAGGCAAGGTAAAGACAGTCATACAAGAACATTGGTTGCTGGTACTACCCGTACCCGCAGCAAATAACACAAGCCGTGGAATGTAACAAAAAAGAAGTTTGCATGAATCGTGGCATGGTTTATGTTTTATGCCTAAACAAAAATGTTACCTATATTAATTTCGTTTCTACTTTAACAAAGCAGGTATTTATGAAGTTTTATATATTCTCATTATTTATTCCATACCTGCCGCACACGTTATAAGAAGAATTGCAAAAATGATATCACGCGAATATAATATTATCTGAATATTCATTTTGATCTAAATGTTGGTTCGACCGTAGTATGGATAGCAAAAAAAAAGTGACAATATTTTATAGTTTTTAATCTTCATAGAAGTTTTTTATTTAATTGAAAGTTTCCCTAGTCTCTTTTAGGAACTATTAATACAGTAGATTATACCAGAATGGCTTGATGCTCAAAAACCTTACCTAAAAATTATTCTACGAGTTCTGAAAGCTAAAAATTAGCCGTTTCAAGACATTGCTTGGTTATTTGTGGGTACTTAAGATATTAATCAAGCAAATAAATCCTTCAGCAGACGGTAAAATCTTAAAATAAGTGCCTCAAAGCGAAGTTATTACTTCAGGTGAAAAATGAAAACGAATGACCAACTATTTGCGCACATTTTTCTTCCATCTTTTTTAAATCCAGGAGTAAGATTTTTCTATTATACGTTCGAAAACCCCCATAATTCATGTATTTGGAAATTGTATTTTTTCTTATGTTTGTAGAGCACGTTCGTAGAGAGACGTCGTGAAAATTTTTCGATTAGGTATTCATTTTGAATCAGTAGACGGCTAAAAATGCAATAAATAAATTTAGATAAATAGTAGTTGGTATATTAGGTTAAAAATAATGGAACAGAACCTGTAGCCAATCGGCAAGCGATATTCGCTAACTTTCAGCAGTTGCTAATACATTTTGAACTTTATACCCCATCGCATAAAGTTGGAAATCTAGTAAAGACTGCTGAGCTATAGCGAACGAAACAAACGAAAACGATCTGTAATCTTTGATAGATTTTCAACTTTATGCAATGGGGTATAAAGTTGAAAATGTATATAAGCATATTAGGGTTTAAAACGGGATATTTACCATGTTTATTATTTGTTTTGAGTTTCCGTTTTGAGTCCCGTTTTAAACCCTAATATGTATAATAGTGACCATGTCAGTTTAAAATCTTATATGTATACAATGTGTTGATCTGCAACCTAGTCAAATTCAAGGACGTGATTGTACTCATGATTCTCGACCCAAATCAACAATAAAATAGGTAGGTATTTTTTTTATTTTATTTTTCCTTTTTCTGAAATCCGTAAGTGTGAACTAGTTTCTTCAAGAGTAGTAGATTCAATTCACGCACACCAGGTGCTCATCGCTGTGTGCGTACGCGCGGACTGCGTAGTCGGGTGATTCTCTTTCATTTGTATTGAATTAAGGGTTTAATTCTGAAATACTGTAAAATTTCAACAACAAAAAAAAGCAGCCCTTATTAGTTTTGCCCGGTACTGTACTTTCAATTGATTATTTATGACTTTTGTGACAACCACCTGAAGTTTGACGAAAATGCAAAAAAACAGCGTGTATAAGCGACTGCTGAACGAATGTCGGCCATTTAGCCATTTAGCCAAATGGCAAACCATTTGGCTAAATGGCCAGATGAGTTTATACTTGATAGCCTCGATAATTGATGACAAAGTATTTCTCCTTCAATATTCATCGAACCCAATACCAAATACGTTTGCAGCATCTCTCCAAAGGCGCCATTCTATCTTGCACAGCATTCCCTGCTACCTACCTGAAACTTGATGACCTACTGATTGCATTAGGAAATGGAGCTCGCGCTGCTGAAAGGGCAAAACAAAAAGGGCTTTTTTGCCATCGGGCACGCCGCAATTGCGGTGGTAAAACTCCTCTTTGAGGAGTGGCTGGAGAGACGTCACAGCGTCCTGACCTATCAGATGACGCAGGTCCTCACCAGACACGGAAGTTTCGGGAGGTTCCTGTGTCTGATAGGGAAGGAGGAAACGCCCGGGTGTCACCACTGCCAAGATCGCCCGGAGGACACAGTAGAGCATACGGTGCAAGACTGCCCCGCGTGGGCCGACGTGTCCTCATGGTGGCGATTGGCGGAGACCTCTCGCGCCAGTCATTGGTTGCGGCCATGCTGCGGGGCGCAGCATGATACACCAAAAAAAAAGGAACATTGATGGTGTTATCATAGTCATCGTTCATCACACCCAATTATGTCATAACGTAAGCAAAAATCCTTTGCAAAGAAGCCTTGAGCGTTCCAAACTTTTGCTAAAATGTTTGCTATGAAACTGTTCACATCCAGCGTGAAATTGATAAAAAGTTCCTCCGCAAACATCGCCACAGGCTATGCAAAGAGGGACACGTGCCGAGGACACGTGCCGTCGTGCGCCTTGCTTGACTCTGTAGTACTCGTAGGTGATTTGTGTCTGTCTGTCATTGAACGTTATTGTTACGGAATGGATTATAGGAAGATAACTTTTCTTTTGCCTTTGTACTCATTACATTACACCTGTAAACCTTGAAAGATCGAGCAGAGAATAGAATGTATGTTTTAACGTACACAAAAAATAAAAAAGTTTTTTTCAATATTGTAAACATTCGGTGGTCTTATTACTGATAGTATTTAGCATATTATGTTTAAGTTACAAGTCGGAGGCTGATAGTTTCATTAGAATAAATTGAAATCTCAAATAGTTACAAAAAGGCACTGTTTTTACTTGATTGTTTGTTTAGTAGTCCAAATGGGAATGTTACCAAATAGGATGCCAATATAATTCATTTCCAGAAAAATACTCGTCATGACTTTCATCCCAAGGGATAAAACAACGACAGTCGTACTTCGCCTTTTTATCAAACGGTACTGTAATAACCCTGTACCGTGAACGCAATGCTAAGAATGCGGTACATCCCGACACGTGCAGGGTACACGAGTACCTACAGTATTATAACGTCGCGTTGAACAAGAAGTAGTTTTCTTCATATTCATCGGAATTCAATTTAATTGTTTTTCTTTACCGACTTTAAAACAAGGAGGACGTTCTCAATTCTTCGTAATTTTCATATACCCCAGGACTTGTCTGATGATGGGATCCGGCAGATAATTTATCAAAGTACCTAATTCAATGAAAATACGGGAGAAGGAATGAAGTAAAGACAGGCGAAAAAATCATTACCAAAACAAAAAAGGGACCCCCCCCTTTTTTTAATTTTTCCAATTCGAATTCAATCCACAATGTTTCCAAAAAAAATATCACTTTCGTTATTATACATTTTCTGATTCATTTAGTAGCGGTTTCCAGGATACTTCAATTCATTGGGCGTTTTTCGCCGAGCCGTTGAAATGGAAGCAAAAATGTATGGGCAGGACTCAACGCCGGGCCGGGCCGGGGCGCCGCGCCGGTGCCGGTAAGTGCAAAAGCGAGCCATACATTTTTGCTTCCGCGGCATCCGCACAGCGCCGGCGCCGTTGCCGTTGCCGGTGCCGTGCCGGCTAATGGAAAAACGCCCATTCTCCACTTCGTTGAGCTTCATTGTCTTGGCGTCAGACTTTTACCTACATGTTATCGTGGCCTAGCATTCCATATTTTCTGGCTAACAAAGACAAAGTAAAAACTATACTAAACAAAAAATAAAATAAAAGGACATCATAAACACATCAACTCACTCAGTTGAAAGCCATAAAATCTTCAAAGTACTCAATGAACAAAGAAAAAGCGCCTCGTAAAACTCTCAAAATAAGTTTTTCCTTTTAAAAATTACTTTTAGAATATAATTTTTACTGAAACGAGAAGTCAAACACGTTTTAAAAAGCATCGCAGTTGTATTCAATGGAGTTTAAACTTTATATTTTGGATAGAGGAATCTGTGGAGTCGATGTAAGATTGTTTTAATTCTTTTCTTACTTATCTACTGCAAAGTCTTTAACTTTGGCAAAGAGATATTATAATGAAGTAAACTAAAAGTAATCGATTGTTTTTAATTATGTCAGTTATTCCAAATAACAATGTAAGCTAACTACTTTGGACTAGCAATTTCCGGTAACTTTGTTCGCTTCCACTAATATTTCTTAACTACTATGAAAAAAAATGTAAGGGTATCATCTGCGCTTTACCTAAATTTTTCAAAAGGTTCACGGAATTAAATCAAACGAACTCATTTTCGCATTTTAAATAAAATCAGTTACGACTGGAAAAGTCAACAACCAAAATCGGTTAAATAAACAAAATTGAACGAAATACCTAAATTACTCAACAGAAAACGTCATCAATATTTTTTTGCCGATCTTTTATCAACATCTCCACTCCACCCCTCTTTTCTTCGATACTTCAAGTTAGTAAAAAGTAAACTTGGCTGTGGGTGATTTTTTGTTCATTTTGTGAGACCCGACAGTACAGAAGTACTTAGATATCGCTGAATATCGGCTCGCTCGTGATCTTTCGCGATGTCATTTGTATTCTTCAGATCGTAAGATATCAGACAAGGAGGTTATTTTTTGTCTGGTGTTTAAAAAGTACTGTAAGACTTAGCACGATGAATAATGCATGGAGTTGTTTGCTCAACTGTCTGGCAGTTTAAAAAGCCAGTGTTTCCGATTTTTATCTATGACTTGAGTATTTTTTTTTATTTCAAGAAATATAACTTATTACAAAATGTATTTTTATTGGTATTAAACTCTAAAACTCTAAATCATTTTATCTCTATTTTTTAATTTAATCATTTACGTGGTCACTCAAAGCCATAGTCGTGCCATAGTTTGGAATCATTTCTGAATAGGTTGACCTCAACTCATTCTTATTATATATTCATACAGCTACATCTTTGCACATGAATCGTTTTAATGATTAATTGGTAATTCAATAAACGACGTAAAAACCAAATTATCGTTTGGGTCGCGTAACAAGTTCCTTGCGGTTTTTTTGGACATTACAATGTTTTTGGCAAACATATTGACTTTCAGTTAAACTGTTTAAAATGCAGAAAGAATCTTATTTATATTTACTGTAAAATCACTCAAAATGATCAAATAAAAGTACCTATTAACTTACTTAATCATATGACTTTAAATAATTAACAAACCAACATACAAAACTGCCATCTTTCAAGCACGCAAATTGCAGCACCCATTAGCACCGATTAGTACAACTAAACTTTAGCAACTACTAGGAGTGCAAAGTGCATGTGAAGTGATAAATCTACTTGGTACCGAGCTAGTAGTCACGGCCGTATTCCACCGCGAAAGGGTAATGTGTGTGAAATTGTTAAGAGGAACGAAAATATTTGTTCCATGCGGGGATGTGACTTGACTCGTTGGTTACAAGTACCACTCATCATCAGCCTATAATGTTCCTACTGTTGGGACACAGGCCTCCTCTCTGTGAGAGGGAGTGAGCCATAATCCACAACGCGGGCCCAGTGCGAATTGGTGGCGAATTGGTGGTGGTTGGATGTCACATTGTCTTCGATTTTTTTGGTTCTAGGACATGCCGGTTTCCTCACGATGTCTGCCTTCACCGTTTTGAGAGCAGTGGTGATGAAATAAATTACGCAAAGTAATGCGCTTGGCAGGGTTCGAACCCACGACCTACCCGTAAGTCAGGACCGATACCACTGGGTAAGTACCACTTACTTGTTGGTGGCCCAGTGGTATCGGTCTGGCCGGGTATAATTTCTTGAATCGACGGCACGGTTTAGCGCCGTGGCTAAGCGATTGAACTGCTGAACAGAGCAAATATTTGTATGATCTACAAGTAGTTGTTCTGGGTAACGCACCCACAACACAGGAGAAATTCCTAGTGTGGCAACGCTTTATAATTTTTTTTTTTATTTATTATTAAGACGGTCAAAGTGTTTTAAGGTTTTTCCATCAAACATTTCTCAGTTGCTGCCCGGAGTGAGGGTCTTTGCCTGGTTGTGGGCAGCAGGCTTAGTCGCTATTACATAATAATGAATTTAATATAGCTGTGCGAAATGTGATTTATATTCTATCTTTCTACAAAATATATTGAGTTTGGTGTGTTTTTTATGTATCTGTCAGTGAAAAGACGGCTATGGAATAGTTTTTCATTACTTTTGTTTGATTTTTAGCTCCCAACTCTCCTAAAGACGTTATTAATTTCATAATCCAGCAATTTGGACGTACCAACACTCTCTTCAAAATATAAAATTCTTCAAAACCAAATAAAGATAAAAGTGTCTCGTGCAATCTTCTCTCCTTAATACGTTCAACAGTAAACTGAACGAGCGCTTCAGGTCAGCTTGCATACCCAGCGCCATCTGGTGAATCTGACGTCGTAAATTGCACTATAGGTACTGACACTGATGTTGAAGGATATCATACTTTGATGTGAAGGAGGAAAGTGAATTTTTCTTTGACGGAAAGTGTGATAATTTACGCTAGCACTAAAATATGTTCTTGCAAGATTACATTGAAGTAAAGAGTTATTATTTGGCTTAACAAACTGACATTTGTCGAATATTTTTATGTACAAATATGTATAATTATATAAATCGATTTTATGTGAACGTTGATCACTGGGCAAAGGCCGCCATACCCAGAAAGTGGTGGCGAGACGATTATTTGGACTCATACCGTGAGCAGTTCGAAGTGGCGCTTGTCAAGAACACTTTGAAAAACCTGGGGGAGGTTTTTGCCCAGCACTGAGAGAGTGAGCACGAAAGAAAAAAATACTAAGTAGATTATTATTCACATAAATAAACTGTGGACGTAATTGCCTCTCCGTTCTATGTGTACTTGGCACTTTACGTGCATTACATTGTATATTATTGTCTCAGTTTAATATTGTGACTGCAGCAGCGTGGTCATAACGCGATATGGCCAGTTAACTGCCACGATAACCCGGGTTTTAGTTTAACTACTTAAACTTGTATGTTACAGCAAAGTAGGGAAGCAATTGGAAGTCACAATCTTCATGTGAAGGGAACATACTTAAACTGGATTTGACAAATGACAAATCCATAATTATTAAACTAACAATGCATAGTTTCCTAATCAGACTAGAAACTAGACTCTAATAACTCTTACCCTCACTTGACGCAACTTGATTGCAGTTCGGTTCGTGACTGCCTGCCACTAAGTTTGAGTGTGCATAGCCCTTGGATGGTCATTAATAATTAGTGACATTTGTAATTAACCAATTAGAGAGATGTTATCTTCTAATTACGTGTAAGTATGCATAGGCAAATAAATCAATATCTCATTTCTGAAGTAGCGTTTTGACACCGCACGTTGGGCCTAGTGATAGAGATTCACTACTGCGCTGCGTATCGCAGGTTTATATTCCGACTTGGCACATTTATAATTATGACCTACAGGCATTTGTTTCGAATCTAACGTGGTGTCCTGCGTGAGCGACGAATACGACCCGACGCGGCGCGACACGAAGTAAATTTTAAAATAATATTAAAAAAGTAGTTGAAATTGTTTGAATCGGGTAGCGTCGCGTCGTATTTGTCTGTTTGTTTGTAAGTGTTTCTGCATGTTCAAATGATTGTATGCACCCACAGATACATACCATGACAAATTCTTAAATCAAAATATGTCGTCCGAAACCCGACCGAAATACATGGCTAATAAAGAATCATTGATGGGTTGGTAAATTGTTAAAACCCTTCAAAAATGGGCTATTTTCATATACTTTATTACGGCTTCTTGGTTACTACAAAAGTATTTACTATCCTCAACATATTTGTACAAATCTTTGTTACATTTAGAGAACTAAAACTTTACCCCGGGACCGTGGAGGCTACAAAATGTGTTTCATCTATAAAAGTTACATTGTACTGAAGTTTACTTCCTAAGTCCAAGAAATAACCATTTCATTGTATCTTTTTTATATATTTTCTCTTGAAAATAAAGAACAATAGATTAGATACAAGAGATACATTCTTTTTGACCCAAAACTTTGTCCCGTTCATCTGTAGATCTAACTCAGCGTGAAGGTCGAACGCATCAAACAAAGAAACGTCAAAGTTCCCGAGAACAGCATTAACAATAAATACCAACATCGAACTAAAGCGTCTAGATTAGTCTTCTAACTGTAACAACTTTTATTGTTCCCAAACTTTGCCGAAGTTGCCCGACTATGGCCGACTTTGGTTAGGGTATCACAAAAACTTGACTCGATGAGTGTAGCTTACAACCGATGTTTATATTTACTTCAATGTTTAGTTTCGTTTAGGGACTAGATATATTTAGGGTCAGTGGTTGTTGTTTTAGGAAACTTGAGTACACTTTTACGTAATTTAACTGTTTAAGGCAAAAATAGGGTTCCGATCCTCAGGCATGTGTTGCGTCACGAGAATTATAGCAAACTGCGATCATAAAGTTGGTTGAGGCAATTTTCCTTTTGACCTTTTGAAGCAGCGGTCATTTGAAGGGCTCGTCGCTCGTGGATGTTATCGGGCAGAACTGATAACTGTATCGTTAATGTACATATCACGGGTTGTGGAAATGTTACAAAGATTTAATAGGCCTTGGATCGCAAAGAGCTATTCAAGGACCCAGGGCGGGTGAAATCATTAGGTGATGAATGATTTCTACCCTAATAGCATTCATGTAGCAGTATCATAATATGAATTACGAGAAAATTCCTATATAAGAATGATTTTGTCGCATTCTATGATCCTATTCTACTTATTGTATGATCGTGAACAACAGAAGCACGTTCTATAACTTCTGCTACTAGACAAAGACATGACTGTATGTCAATTATTTTTCAGAAAATTCATAGCGCAAAAACTACCTTGTTAGTGAGGAAGCTCTTGTTCCTGTTTTTCATTCATTTCATTCTGCTAACTGTGTCCATTGGGCCTTCGGACATCGCCCGAAGGTAGGGAAATGGTTTCGTGGGAAACGTCCGCCACTGAAATTCGGAAAAGCCGATAAATTGGAAGTACCTTTTTTTTTTCGAAAAAAATAGCATCCTATTTGGGAAGACAGTCCTTTTGAAGTAGTAATTCTGAGAACAAGTGTAAAACATCCCGAATAGTTTTGGACATTTTGTTTTTAACGTCGCCGCTATTTCACTCAAAAATTTTATAAGTCCAGAAATAGATTATCATAAAATATTTGACCCGTATTTTTTCTTTTATAAACCAAAATTAACGAAGGTACAACGCTTCTAAAAAATCACAAAACGTCACTCGGTCAGTATACTTTAACAGGCGTTATGACGTCACAAGCCCCGCTCCCGAATTTCAAAGCATTTTATCTTTGTCAATGTTAATACTCTAACTGACGGATTTAACAGACTTTAAATTTATTTATGCAGAAAACTACCCTATTGCATCACATTAGCATTTATCCCAATTTATAAGCGGTTGCAAAATCGTTGACAGTACCCGACTACGCGCCCTGACCTCCCAATGCGCGTGTAAGGGACTGATCATTTAGGTACCTAGATTTTTCCAAACCACCATGTCCCGGGCAAGTCGCAATCACGGCGACAAGACCTTTCTTTTAGGAGTGGCTGGATAGCCGTCACGGCGAGGACACTGTAGAGCATACGGTGCAGGACTGCCTCGCTTGGGCAGAGCACCGACGTGTCCTCAACGGTGGCGATAGGCGGAGACTTCTCGCGCCCGGAATTGGTCGTGGCGACAAATTCCACAGTAATTCATCCTACATGGTCTTACAAACCCTTATTTTCATGTCCAACCACAATCCAGCTTATTTAACTTAAGTTACCCTATACAAGTCGGATGCGACGAGAATGCAAGCGAATAAGTGGATCCAGCTTAGTTTGTTCACAGACTCACGCTGCTTGCATGTCAAAATGTTTAGCTAACAAACATTGTCTGAGTTTCAAGCTACTG